>JADBJO010007662.1:5000-13427 GCA_016801955.1 Conus betulinus | reverse complement strand
GGAACAGGAGTTCATGTTGAAGAAATAGTAAATGAAATAACAGACAAAAAAAATAAACCAAATGACGGAAATGTGAGTGGACCAGTTTCTGAAACAAACATATAGACTGATGTGGACTAGATACATTGTGGTGAGAAGGAAAAGAAATAGCTTAAGTTATGTGTAAGGTAAAAGTGGGAGATAGTGGTAGCATAATTTTTTGGTGGGAGGATTACCTGTGGGCTGAGATTGTAGTGGTGGGTTGGTGTACATCCACACACACACAACACATCTCTCATTTCTCTCTCTCTCTCTCTCTCTCTCCGCTCTCTCTCTCTCTCTTTCTCTTTTCTCCTACACGCACACACACCACACACACACACACACACACACACACACACACTCACCTAACTCCCACACACACACACACCCACACACACACACACACACACACCACCACACATGCAACACACACACCCACGCACACACCCACATACACCCACACCCCACACACACACACACCACTCACACCCACACACACTTCAGCTTACCACTTTTCTAGCCTCCTATAGCATCACTACCATTACTGTAGAGTTACAATCACAATTATTAACAAAACTATCACTGTAATATTAATATACCTATTGGATTCCATCCTTCCCATAACTTATATCTTCTGTTTCCTTTCTGTTCTTCCTGTCCTCCCCTCTCCCTCCTCTCCGTGGTTGTTTGTTGTTTTTGTTTGTTATACTATCGCTAGTATTGATACTACCACCACTAGCATTGACATCACCATCGCATTCGCCTCTGCGACCGTTGCCACGGCAACCCTGCTGTTTAAGAATCCTCTAACCCACTCTCCTTTCTCCCATACCCATAATTACTGACACCAAGATTGGTAGTAATCTTGTCTTAATTTTTTTCTTCAATATTTTGACGAATATTAGTATTCTTATCAATATCATTATCATCATTACGACTTTGACTCGCACATTATTTCCCTTCCAACGGCCTCGTTCTCATTCAACGTCTTCTTCCTTGCGCTGAACTCTGAAGCGATCAAATCTAAGTGAATTTTCGTTATTTATTTGTCTGTGTGTCACCTGAAGAAGACCTAAGAGGTCGAAACGCGTTGTGTTTTGTCTTGTGACTCGTTTGTCCACGTTTCTCTGGGCGGTTCTCTAACATTTATATATATTTAAGACTTGTGCACAACAGACATGGACACCACTGCTGGCCAACCAATGTTCAGCATTTGTCCGGGGGTGGACTACTTCACAAGTCAAAAACAACACAATCAACATAGCCTTTGGGGTGAATGTGTCAGACTGTAAGTACAGTAGTGGAGCATATGCAGCACACCAAGGGGTGTCCTTAGGGGTGTGCGGTCCGTTCATTCCTTACTGTGAACAGCGTGTTAAAGCACCCCAAGGTAAATGTGTACGTGTGCGAGTCTACAGGCTCAGCTATTGGTGTGATTCCAGGAACTGGACTACTGCATTTTATTATGAATACTACATTACGTCTATTGAGTGCGGTCGTCATAGTCTGGATGAATCGTTATTTGTCTATGACAGAATATCTATAGTGCATTCCAATATACCTCGCGTGACCGTTTCGCTGATGACAGGCACATGTACTTCTCCTCTAAAACGTATACAGAGACATTCTGGCTATATAGTGTTTCCATTCACTGTCAATTCTATGAAAACAGAATGGCGTGTGCCAGCTGAATACATCACCATGATCAGTGTTCAGCAACAACAAGAAGCTTGCAATATCCGTGAAACGCGTCATGTGACCAAATATGTATACAGAAAATCAGACTCAAATCACAGTGTTGAACATGTGATTGATTGGAATTCTAAATCAGTTGAAATGATATGTGCATCATACTTTAAAATTTATAATGTGTTAAAAGTTATCAAGGTGCTTATTGTCTTAAGCTCTATGTGTCCCACATTTGTTTAACAACGCTGTAAACATCAAAACTACCAGAGGTTTGTTCAACTGTTCAGTGCATTATTATCCCACTTTCCAACACCACTTGCACTGTAATCACAAGGTAGAGTGTGAAGACGGACGGGATGAAACAGAGCACTGCCCCTTCAGCAATGCTGAGTGCCAGGGATTAGTTGCTTCACGAAACAAGTGCTACAAACTGCTTGAAGCTGCAGTCTTCTCTGAATATGAGTGTCTTCAATTTGGTGGAAGACTAGGGTCTGTCAAAACGAGAAAGGAGCAGACAGATTTACAACATTTCTTCAGGCATTGTGAGTGTTTTGATGTGTTCATAGGCTGCATGATAGGTGGGGGGCCCAACCCATTTATGTATAGAATGTTTAGTAGATGGTCTGACAATACATTTATCTACAACATTAATCACTTTGCACTTGCCTCTTCTCGTCACCACTCGTATTACACATCAGACAAACTGGCTCATGTTGTATCAATGCTAATTTCATTTCAGTATGTGTATGAGTCCATGTATTTAAAGAATGCATCTATATTGTGTGAATTACAAGTAAAATCACATGGTTCATTTCGTTCCCACAACTCGTTGGAATACGTACACACCCACGCACCTAACTCAACGTCCTCGTATACACGACAACCTTTGTTTCTATGCCAAGATGATCACATAACTCTTGTGTCGTGTGATTCTGACTGCCATAGAACAACGCATCTAAAACACTGTGCTGCTTCACACGTTGCTGAGGCACAGCAGACTGACATGGTTCATCTTGGACGAAAATTCCTATACACCTACGCCATATTTACATGTGATGATGGCATCACAGCAGTCCATTACACCATTGTGTGTGACTTTAGAGAGGATTGTCCAGACAGAAGTGATGAGTCGTTCTGTGAACATCCTTTGTGCCCTGGTTTTCTGTGCTCTAATGGCCAGTGTATGTTACTCAGTCAGCTTTGTAACCAGTACTCAGACTGTGGGGATGACTCAGATGAAGCTGCTTGTGTTGGCAAACGCTACTTTAAACAGGTGGTGGGAAATGGGGAAAAACGTAAAACTGTTGTTTCATGTGAATCTGGATGGGACAGGTAATTTCACTCAGCAGGTGATGCCACCTGATGAGCCATGTCCTCACAGCCATTATCATTGTCAAACTGAATGGCTGTATTGTCTGCCTGTCTACACTCGCTGTAACGGATGGTTTGACTGTGTTGATGGTGAAGATGAACAAGACTGTGAAACTATGACATGTCCAGGGTTTTATAAATGTCGAACGTCCACAGTCTGTGTGCATGGAGAACATCTGTGTGATGGCTGGGGACAGTGTCCACAGCGGGACGATGAACTGGTGTGTGACTTCACCTGTCCACAAGGTTGTCTGTGTCAAGGTCAGGTGTTTGTATGTAACAGGCCATTTCTTGCTGAGGCATTTCCTGAGTTGAGGTACGTGGACGTTCCAAGTTCAAACATGTCACTGGCTGACTTCACTGACAATATGTATCTGGTTCATTTGAGTTTATCTCATTGCTCCATTTACAACGTTTCACATACTAACTTCTCAACTTGAAGTATATCGATCTTGCAATAATCATCTTAAAACACTCAGTTTGGGTGTTTTCTTTGAGCTACCACAGTTAACTAGTTTATCTTTAAGCAACAATCCTCTCAGCAAAATAACCAGCGACGTGAAGAAGGCTATCCCATTATAACGTAAAACGAGTTGACTTATCGGAAACACAACTCGGAATTCTTCACAGTCAAATATCTTTATACTGGCCTCTCCTTGTAATCTTAACATATCATACTCTGCTGTTGAAACCATCGGATCGAAAGGTTTTAAAAATATGCCACGACTCAAACAGCTGGATTTACGGGGGAACACTGTAGACAACTTTCCTCTTGATATGCTGTCAAAGTCAAATCATTTAGAAAGCACATTTTCAACAAATTATAGATTTTGCTGCAAGGCTTTATTTCCTAAATTCTTGGGTGAAATTAATTGTATTGCACCTCACACTGTGCTCCCTTCATGTACAACACTGATACCATCTGATCTGTACAGGGTGTTCTTTTGGGTCATTGCGACCTTTGCTACGGTTGGAAATTTGCTTTGCATGGTCATTTCTCCTGCAGTCCAGAAACTGATGGGAAGCCAAATGACGAGTGCTGTTGTCAACTTGAAGTGTGCTAATTCCTGTATGGCCGGTCATCTGGCACTGTTCTGGCAGCACATTATCTGTTTTATGGAACATACTTACAGAATGAAAAAGCGTGGACAAAACCAGTGTAGCGTGCAAACTGGCAGGGTTTCTTGCATTTCTGTCCAGTGCAGTGTCAGTGTTGATCCTGTGGTTCATCACTTTCTGTCACATTATTGCGCTGTGTTTTCCTCGCCGTTCATGGACACTGAACAATCAGTTTGCAGTTACAGGCTGTGCATTGATGTGGATCACTGGAATCGTGTTCTCATTAATCCCCTTTCTTCCTGGCCTGTCTCACTGGGGCCTCAAGCGTCAGTCTGGTCTGTGTCGTCTGGCTTTGTTTGACAGCCATCGGTCCAAACAAAACTTCACATGGTTTGTAGTTGCTGTGGCAGTAAATTTTACTTTGTGTCTGATGATCGTAGTTGGTCAATTTGTCATCTACAGAAAAACACCAACACATAGAATAACACTCTGTCCCACACTGCGACCAGTGTACTCTTCTGTGCACGTGATGGGGAAAGTGACCGTCACTGATGCTGCCTGCTGGTTTGCATTCGGACTGGTTACTGTGCTGAGGCTGTATGGTGATAGCAGATTTGATGATGTCCACAACACAATGGTTGTGTTCTTGTTACCGTTCAACTCTGCTCTTGACCCGCTGCTTTACATGTGGGCTCTTGAAACCCAGTTCCAGCGACAAGCACAGGAAGAGAAATCACTACGACTACTGCAGTCACGGGCAGCCAAGGTAGGACACAAGAACATGGATTCAATCAACAAAGAGAAAAATACGCAATGAAAAGATGAATAAATAGCATTTAACTTTATGTAGAAAGCAACAACAGAAAAGACAACCAAACACAAATGCCCTTGTTGATTTCGACTCGCTGTGTGTGTGTATGTGTGTATGTGTGTGTGTGTGTGTGCGCGCGCGCGCGCATGTGTGTGCGTGTGTGTGTGTGTGTGTGTGTGTGTGTGTTCTGTGTTTAAAGATTTTCTTAATTCTGTGGATGAAACCTGTTTTAAAACCCACTCCAGATATTGTGTGAATTACCTGTTGATGTCCAGTTCCAAGTCTGTTTTGATACTGAATTTTCCTTCAGGCTCTTTTTTCGTTTAAGGTTCCGGTCTCTTTTTCTCCTTGTTGCACTCATTCAGTTTTACTTCCTTTGATGCTGTCGCATTGTTTCTGATTTGTCCTTTTCCTCTGCTGTTGCCATTCTTCCATGACTTATGTCCCTTTTCTCCCATGCTTTCGTCAGTTCTCCCCCTTTCTCCTTCGATCTTTTCTTCTTCTTCTGTGTTATCTGCCTTTTCTCTTCTCGTCTTTTGCTCACTGAGTTCTACCTTTCTTGTCTCGTCTTTCCTTCTTGAGTCTCTAACCATACCTTCCAGTTCGCCTAAGACTTTAGAGTTGGGTTTTCTAGTTTTGCCTTGACAACGTGTTAGAATTATTCCCCTATTGTGTTTTGAAGCAACGGACACGACGGTTGTTGTGGACCAAGGCTGAGTTCTTAACACTTCAGTTTAGAACCACACTAAAAGTTCTGCACTTTCTGCTCTTGCCATTTCTTCCCTCAGTTCGACTTATTCTCTTCACATAAATTCTTCTCCATCTGATCTACCTATTTCTCTTCTCTTGTTCTTACTACTTCTCCTTTTGTCTTTTCTTCCTTTAGGTCTTGCTGGCTGTGACAGATCGTTTTTTTTTGTCTGGTCACAAATGTTTACAACCGCGTTGGCCTGAACATGCTTACCCGGAAACCGGTTTGGTTAGTTTACCTGACTGCTGCTCACCTGCGCCCTGTATAAGCCAGGTGAGCTGAAACGATCAGGCAGTCTCTACAGCAGTCCCGGCAGTGCAGTTCTCAGTGGCCGAAGACGGACTCCAGACGAGTTGCTGTGGCAGTCAGGTATTTCATTGTTAGCAATTTTTTAAACCGCAGTCGGAAATCGTCCTCCCCTCCTATAGGCGACTGTAACTTCCTCAGCACCTAGTAAAGGTGTTTAGAAAAAAAAGTATTTGTTGTTTTTATGGTATATCTTGTGACTTGATAGCGTGATTGGAGGAAATTGTTTTCAGAAAATATAAATAGAAAGAAGGAAAAAAAACAAAAACAAAACGTTTTGATGATTGATCGGAAAAAAGAGGTGGCTTAGCTGGTTTATGGCGTTATGATGCAAAACAGTTTTTGTTTATTTCGCTGATGTATTATAATGATACAAATGATAGTAAGCTCCGGAGGTGAACGATGGAAACTGTCATGCATTGATAGTTGGAAGTATGTTAATAACTATTCAAACCATCCTTTGATATGAATAATGAATATCTATGTGTTGATAAACAAGAGTGTGTGGATATCTTTCCTTCATATGTGTTTAAGGGCTGTTACTCTTACTAATGAATACTTTTATGAGGGGGAAATTCTTCTCTGAGATGTAGTGATTAGGCGAAATGATACAAACATTCTTGTCGTATTGAAAGGGACGAAAGAAAATCGTCAATTACATGCAATGATTATATTCTTGGTTTATCTTAAAAAAGGTCTATGTGAAATCCTTTTCCCCCCATGTGTAAAACATGATCTCGGAAAAGAGAATGCTTTATTGCGATATGGTATTGAACTTTGTAGATTTCGCTGTGGGTATTTTCCCCAAGTTCTGGTGAAATATAAAGTAACTGTTGGTTATGAATATGATTAATAACCATGGTGAATAATAGCCATGTTATAGTAGGCTAGATAATCAAGGTAGTTATCAGTTTCCCCCCAGGTAGAGTCGTTGTCCTGGTATGACCGGGAACTGGCTGCCACTGCTAGAGGGTCTGGGCGTAGCTGGAGTCTACCCCTTGTCTCGGCCCTGCTGAGGGTGTGGAGAGGTCGACGAGGGAGTCGACAGTAACCCGTCCTGCCACCGCGCCCGGGTCTGGGGCGTAGCCGAGATCTACCTCTGTCTCCGCCCTGCTGAGGATGTGGAAAGGTCGACACGGGAGTCGACAGTCACCCGACGTGCCAGTTGTGCCAGAGCCGCCGCTGCTGCCGAGCCAGAGCCGCCGCTCTTGAGGCATTTGATCCAGCGACCTGTTGGGCCAGTCATACCAGAGTCGTCGATTCTGCTGTACCAGGTCCGTCGCTTTGTGGTGTTAGAACCAACGTCTTATTTTGTGTTTGAACCGCAGCTCTGTGTGTTGGAGCCGACGCTCCTATTGTGGACAGAGCCGTCGCTTCGGTTCTGTGGGGACTCTGCGGGCTGCTCCTCCCGACTGTGTTAGCCCCAGGAGAGGACTTCCTCTACAGCATTCTTCACGAGAGACTTGCGACGTCAGTGGACTGTCCAGTTGAGCCGGACGTGGCCAAAGAAAATAGATATTATATATCTAAATGAATTGTACGTCTAAAGTTACGGCGTGTGTTATTCTGCTGAATTGATATTGTTGTATATTGCTGTGTTTTGTGTATTTGTGTGTTGATGGCTCGGCCAGCATAAAAAAAAGAAAACGTTGACTTGTTGCCTGGCTGTCTATGTTTCGAATGTGTGGGTGTGTGTAAATTAAAAAATCATACACGCATCCGAACTTCTGTGAGTCAGACAAACAGACATACGCACCAACGCATTCGTAACACTGGCAATCATTTGGCCTTTTCTCACCTCAGAGCTACCTTTGTCCTGCTGTCTTTTCATTCTTTCTTCTCTTGTTTCATAGTCCCTCGGTTCTAGTTTTTCCCTGTTCTCTTTCCTTTCTTCAGTACTAGTGATTCTCCTTTAGCTTTTTCTCCCCTCTTCAGTCAGTCGTAGCTTTTCAGTTTTGTCTTTCCATTCCTCAGTTCTAGTCTTTCTGGGGGTTTTTTCTCTTCCCTCAGTTCCGCTCTCTTCTTCTTTTGTGTTCTCTTCTCTCAGCTGCATATTACGCTTACACTTTAGTTCATTTGAGTTGTTTTGCTGACAATATTGAATTGCATGCGAGGCATGAAATCTCTCTCTCTCTCTCTCTCTCTCTCTCTCTCTCTCTCTCTCTCTCTCTCTCTAACACCGATAGCGCGCCCCAAAAAAGATCCTGAAGAGAGCGAAAGCTTGAAACAAGCTTGTAGAGATAGTTTTTACTTCTAAATTTTAATACCTCATTTTAACAGATGTTGCTCCCCAGGTGGTTGAGCTTTTTTTTAAAAAAATCTCGAAGGGCACTTTGATACTATTTACGATATATATATATATATATATATATATATATATCCCCCACTACTTAATTGTTCAGCATTATATATATATATA
>JADBJO010007661.1:104314-108915 GCA_016801955.1 Conus betulinus | reverse complement strand
GCAGGCTTTAACAAGACATGTACTACAGCGTTTAATATGGCATTTGATAAAGGTCTGTTATCCCCATCTCAACGAAAAGCAGTTATAACCTTAATACATAAAGGTAAAGATCTGCCAATAAATAACTTAAAAAAAAAAACTGGCGACCCATTTCTCTGACTAACAGTGATTAAAAAGTGTTAGCTAAATGTTTATCAAACCGTCTTCAATGTGTGATCCATGATATTATTGACCATGATCAAATTGGTTTTAGCAAAGATAGAAAGATATCAAATATACTTAGATTAACTGATGGCATTACCGATCAGCTTAATTTTCAAATAAACCAGGATTGCTCTTCGCGGTCGACTGTACAAACCTTCGATCGTAGAATTAATGACTTTAAGCTAAATGCTTTCCGTAGTTTTGGTTTTGGTAACAATTTCATTCACTGGGTAACCGTGTTGATGTCCGAAAACTGTTAGCCGTGTTTCATACTGTGGTTGGAAAGAAGCCACAAGAAAGAAGGCGTTGAATGCACTTAGCTTTGATTGCTTCTGTGTTCAATGCCTGCTTTCGTGCGCTGAACACAGAAGCGATCAAAGCTAAGTGTATTTTAGTTATTTGTTTCATTTTTGTTGCACCTGAAGAAGACCTAAGAGGTCGAAATGCGTTGTGGTTTGTCTTGTGACTCGTTTGTCCACGTTTCTCTGGGCGGTTCGCTGACATCTTTTTAAGATTTGTGTAGCTTACAAGACAGAAATGAATAAGCAATGATCAATCACAAATACAAAAATACAGCATCAGCAGACCATAAAACACATGGTATAGCACGACTCCTGGACAACAAATCTGCGAAAATATTAGATGTCCCAGAGATAGGCTCAACAGTGAAACAGTACTCTTGAATGCTTAATGCCCATCTTAACAGGCGATTATTTTTTTTATTTTGACGCTTGCAAAAATGTCAACGGTCTGTGGTCAGTTTGCAAAACAAAAGGTCTCCCTGATAAAAACCTAACAAACTTGTCCAGTCCCCAGACCAAAGCAAGACACTTCCTTTCAATAGTCGAGTATCTCTCTTGCACCAGAGAAAACTTTTTGCTAGCGTATTGCACTGGATGTAAAGGTCCCGACTTTTCCTGTAGCAAACATGCACCCATGCCCTTACTGCTAGCATCTGTACGTAAGACAAAATCTTCATCCAAGTTAGGAAGAAGTGACACAGGAAATGAATTGATTACAGCTTGATCCTTCTCCAAACTTTTCTGACACTCATCAGACCATTCAATCTGATGCTTCTTATCTCCCTTAGTCAGTTCATTCAAAGTTGCAGTAAGACTAGCAAAATGAGCAACATATCTGCGATAGTAGGACAAAAGACCCAACAAAGAGCGAACATGATTCTTCATAGTTGGCTTACCCACGGACAAAATCTTTTGAACTTTCTTGACTTCCGGACGAATATGACCAACGGAAATCATATGTCCCAAAACCTCCAACTCCTAAAAACCAGCCAGCTCTTTTGACGGACGAGCCGTCAACCCAAACAACCTGAGACGGGTCAAAAGCATGCGTAAGTAGTCCAACAACTGCTGCCAAAGACGAGCTGCAAGAATAATGTCATAAAAAAAAAACAAACAAAAAAAACTTACAGCTGAAAACTGATACAACTGCAGCTTCCGCATCATTCTTGGAAATGTAGCTGGTGCGTTCTGCAATATGAAATGCATTCTCGTCCACTGAAACAACCCAAAAGGAGTTTGAAACGCAGTCTTTTCCTTATCCTGAGGCAACATAGGTATCTGCCAGTATCCCTTCGCAAGGTCTACTTTGACAACATACCGACCTTCAGAAAAACGACAGAAAATATCCTCAGCATCTGGAATCGGTTCAGAGTTGAACACAGTGACCTTATTGAGAGCCTGATAATCGATACAGAATCGAATTGAGCCATCACGCTTACCCACCAGAACGACTGGAGAACTGTACGGTGATATAGACGGTTCAATCACTCCAAGATCCAACATAACCTGAACCTCTCTCTGAATTATATCCCCTCTTTGCAAAAGGCAAAGGGTAAGACTTGACCTTAACAGGAACATCAGTAGTCAGATTAATACAGTGTGGATCTACCTGCACAGCCTTCCCTGGTGTATCTGTCAAGGCATCAGAAAAATCCCCCCAAACACTCATCAACTGAGACTTTTGAGTGTCTGACAACTCAGGAGCAACGTTTACATCACGAAATGTCTCGCCTTGAACAGACAAGGTAGGTAATGAAACGTCATCACCACTCACATCCTGTACAACTACTACAGAGGAACAATATACATCCTGTACAACTCCTACAGAGGAACAATGTACATCCTGTACATCCGACGGGGGAGAAACAGGGGAATGTGAACAGTCTGCATCCGAAACACCAGTGGAAACATCACAATCCACAGGTAACTCATTAGACAATGCAGACGCAGAGTCTAATCCCTGAGGAACACAAAGAGCAACATCGAAATTGACAGCAACATTCGTCCGAACCACATACTCTTTCAACATATTGATGCGGAAAACCTTGGACTTTCCATGCATGTGAATACGATAGTTGACAGGTGAACACTTTTCCTTCACAAGAAAAGGACCTTTCCAGGAAACTTTCAACTTATTCTGTTCATCAGAGAGCAAAACAAGAACCTGATCACCCACTTTCTATGAACGAGGAGAGTTCTTCTGTCTGCGTACACCTTATACTTGTCGGTCTGACTGTCAGCGGTACCTGAGCACAACTGTCCAGTATCCGATTGTGCAAGTCATGTACATATTGGTAAACGTTTTTGTCATCGTCAGTCATCTGTGTGAAAGTCCACTTATCAGCTAACAAAGCAATAGGACCACGGGGTGAATGACCGAAAAGTAACTCAAAAGGAGAAAAACCCTAACGTCATATTCGGCAACTCCCGATATGCAAACAGAACAGCCGGAATGTACCGATCCCACTGCTTGGGACAGTCACGACAAAAACCTTCTTCAGCATGGACTTCAAGGTGCCATTAAACCTTTCCTCCATCTCGTTAGTTAGACTGAGGGTGGTATGGAGTAGTGGTAACAGAAGAAATAGTCAACAGACGGTACACTTCCTTCATCAGGTCTGAAATAAAGTGAGCACCACAATCAGTAAGAATTTCGGAAGGCAAACCATACCTTGAAAAAATAGAAAGAAGAGCCTCCGCCACAGTGACTGTATCAATACGTTTGAGTGGGACAGCCTCCGGAAACCGAGTAGCTGTATCACCAATCAGAACGTACCGAAAACCAGAAGAAGACACCTCCAAAGGACCAACCAAATCCATCACTACCTTCTCAAAAGGTACTGAAACCAACGGCATCTTGTGCAACGGCGCACAAAGGACGCGGTTACGAGACACAGTCTTCTGACAAGTATCACATGAACGACAATACTTCTTGACTGACTGAGACACTCCTGGTCAAAAGAACGATGCAAGAACTCGCTGTAGAGTACGTCTGATCCCACAATGACCAGAAAAAATGCTGTCATGCGCAGTATGAAGCACAACGTTATGTAACTCCTGAGGAACTACCACCTGACGCTTAACTCACCAAGCGACATAGAACATCATTAAAAAAAAAAAAAAAAAAAAAAAAAAAAAAAGGCTTAGTCAAAGGGGAAGGTACCTCAGTTACAACTGAAGAGAACAAATGACTCAAAGAGGCATCACGCTTCTGCATAGCAGCAAATTCCTTAGGCTGTACATCCAGCACAGACAAATCAGATGCTGACAACGGTACAGACAACTGTTTCTCCTTGTCTGCCTGTAAACGAGTAGTCACATTACATGGGACAAAAGATCCACAAGCACCTGAACATGCTGAAGTAACACCTGGAAGATTACCAAGAATGAGATCCGTTACTGGGTCCTCAATAACACAGGCAAGCACCTCACCCTCAAAGTAAGGTGTACTAACTGAGACCACAGCAAGAGGGAAAACCTCAATCTTACCTCCAAAAGAACGACAATGTTGTTCTTCACCAGTGAACTGGTGCGGATGAACAAAGGAACGGCGCACTCCCGCAGTAGTGCAACCTGTGTCCCTCAACACAGAACAGTGAAACCCATTGACAGTTCCTGACTCAACCAGTAAGCCATCAGTGTTAACATGACACCATCGAATGGGCTACAGTAGATGGATCTGAAACATTGCCTGACATACCCGCGACATTCACTGCTGACTGCTCTACAGATGGACAATCCCGAGCTTTATGAAACCAGCAACCACAACTGTAAAAACCTGCGGGTTCACCTGAGGCATTATGAGCCTGTCCACGCTGTCGGCCACGGTTACGCGGATAACGAGAGTTAGACGCTGTTTGACCACCTCTGGGTGTACTGGTATTTGCACCTAAATGACCAGACTGCTGACCACCACTGGTAGCAGACTGTTCAAACCGGCTGCCATGATGATCCCGTCCGCTATGAGAATTTTGACCACTGCGGGAATTTTGACCTCCACAGTAACGATTACGGTTCTGATTTGAACGCCAAGAGCCAAATCCACGGTCTGAACCAACACTATTTTTGGTGATGTGCGAAGGAAGCGACATTTAC
>JADBJO010007661.1:69314-99314 GCA_016801955.1 Conus betulinus | reverse complement strand
TAGAACCGATCCCTGGGAACTCCATACTTGTTCGAAGCAACAGAAAATAAAGTACAATCTTGACAGACTGCTTGTCTTCTGTTGTGAAAAAAATCAACAAAAATTGCACCAGTAAATACATTCTTGTTTATGTTTAAACGTCATTTCTCAATGAGGTTAGTCAGCATGATATGGCACGAATGATTCCTTTTAAATCCATTCTGATTTGGGTGAAATAAGTCATACTTTGTAAATTGGACTGTAGATTGTGTTTGATATGTTTTACAAGAGGCGTAGACAGAGCAGATAGCATAGATATCGGTCTATATTTGGAGGGGTCAAATGGGTCACCAGACTTAAGAACAGACATGACTTTAACGTCTTTGAAGGCTCGTGGATAATAGCATTTGTTCTTAACACGTAAGTAATAAATATATGTAACACATTCAGAGATAATGGGCGCTGATACCATCAAAATTTTATTATCTAACCCATCCAAACCATGGGTACTCGATGGTTTTAATATATTAAACTCCTGATGCACTTCATGGACGCCTACATATGGAAAATGGAATTTCCCAACGATATTTTTTGACTCGCAGAAACATTTCAGTCGATTTAACTCATTGGCCTGTGTGTTGTTTATCTTATTGTTTTCTCTGCTACAATAGTAAAATGTCTGTTCAGATAATCAACAGACAAATTGGACGCGTAAGAAGCAGATGGCGGTGCTGTTTTCCCAGACAACTGATTTATAGCCTTCTAAACAGATTTTGAATCTTGTTTTGATGAAATTAAATCACCAAAATATCTTTCCCGTGCGGCTCATTTCATTTCGGTGACTTTATTCCGTTGTTGCCTAAATTTCATGTCCTTCCCTGTTGTTTGTAATAAATTGTCACGAATTCTAATTTCGGCATCTGTTTCTTTGTTAACCACAGCGGTTTCTCAGTTAATTTAACATGTTAAGTACGAAGCAAGACAGGCTTATTTAAAATACGAACACATATCTTGTACCAAGCAGCAAATGCATTATCGGATTGATTGTATTGATAAACACAAGAACCTTTGCTATACATAAATCAGCCAGAAATTCTTCAATATGGAAATTTTTATAGCTGCGAAACGATATACCTATGAGTGCATCTGAGGATTTGAACCCCTTTCTTGACCATGTTAAACACACTGGAAAATGATCACTAAGACCATAGACAGGCACAATGTTGTTAGAATTAGTAACATAAATGTGATCAATTAACGTTTTTGTTTGTAATGTTATATGTGTAGATGAATGTATTAACTGAATCAAATTGCACATTTCATAAGTTTTGTTTCCATGTATTCTGTGATTTGAATAAATCGATGTTGAAATCTCCAAGCAAGATTATTTCCACAGAAAAACTTGATACGTCTTCAAGCATTGCTTCAAACGATCGAACCACCCGACTCTTTCTTCTGGGTTTTTGTATGAAAATCCTACCAGGCTTGGCTTTGTTCCGATCAAGTGAATCTTTTGCCATAAGCATTCAATTTCATATTCATCAAACAAGTTTAGCTGTCTATAATTAACAGATTGGTGAATATAAATCACCATGCCCGTTTCTAGTTTTGTTGTGGCATCTCGTCTAAGAAGGGCTGTATCCTGGGATCGATAAGATATTGTCAGAAATTGTATGAGATAGTCGTGATTCAGAAAAAAAAAAAAAAACAAAGACATGAAAACAGTCATTTTGACAGGATAGGATAGAAGGCAAATCAGATAATTTGTTCATTAGGTGACATACATTGAGATAACCTTTTCTGAAGCCAGCTTTATGAGCCACTTTGATCTGCCACTGTTCTTGTCCATGACAAAATCGATACAATTACGGATGATAATTAAGAAGAAAAACACATACAAAGAAATGTGACACTCTGTGTAAAAGTTATGCAAGATTAAGCGGAAAAAAACTACCGGAAACAAAATGGGAATACCGATTTTATCCGGCTGAGTTAAAGACAAGACTGAAAGTAAGAGAAGCAACCTGAACATTTACTCCGGAGCAAGACACAATCTCAGCAAAAAACAAATATATATTTCACACTAGTATGCAAAACTGTCCATACCTGAGCTTTCCGAGAACGCCTGTCACACATGAAACGAGCAACTTTTAAACAACATGGCACACCTCATACCCAAGAAAAAAAAAAAAAAAGAAGAAAAAAACATAAACAAAGTCTATCAGCATACTTTCAGATACATGGCCAAGAGGGTATTTAAACAAAGTAGACAAATGCTTATGCACAGAAAAAAAGCTTCGTCCTTGTGGGTCGAACACAATTAACTAAAGCGAACAGAATTAACGAACGTGACCTATTTCCGGCATCTGTATGACAAGACCATTATCAATATTCTTATTGTTACATCATGGAGGTGGTGGTCACAGAGCTGGTGAAGATCACTGATGTCCTGGTCAGTACGCCAGCTGTGATGCCGAAGATATTAGTTGCTGGGCACACTGGTTAACGGGAATGTTTGTGGCGGGCCAACTTGGAGTACTATAGATGCAGCCCGGCATTGTATTCATGACACTGGCAGGATCTGGAAATTTGTCTTCCATGGTGATCAAGGGTATGGTAAAGGTGTGGATCAGGATATCTGGGATATGGGAAACAAGACATCATTTGACCCCAGACGGGAATGGGATAGGACGCTTTGGGGAATGATGATGGGTCTAATGTGAGATGTGGACCTCTAGTTTCACCTGACTGGCTGTTTTGTGGGGGGAAAAGAAACTTCACACATACCATCATTCAAGTCAAGTCAAGTCAAGTCAAGTCAAGTAAACTTATTATCTCAATTTGAGAAATTAATTTGTGGTCACACACATTCACAGCAAATAAACAATAATTTAGCCACATTACCCATTTTCATCAGCTGATGTGGGGGTGAAGGCTGATGGATTTAGCCTTGCACTGTTTCAATCACAGCCTGGTTATCATTCCGGGAGGGCACAAAGGGAAGTGGGATGAGGATGATATGGGGGGAACACCAGCTCGTTGGGAGGTTTGGGGATGGGAACTATCAGCTTCAGTGCTAGCCTGCAAAGTTCTTCCTGTGAATCTGGGTAATACTCACGCCTTATGAGGAGGGCCATGGACGCCAATTCGTCTGTCCTGAGGAAGAACTTTTTTTTCTCAAAAGTTTATTGCCAGACTAGCAGTCCCTCTTACACCAAGATGTGAACTGTCTTTATGTGATGCCTGTCGAGGAGCACCACTTGCAGTAATGAAAGCGCTGTGGTGATCGATCATGTCTGTTTTGATGCTAGTACAGGCAGTTTATAAATTTCTATTTGAAGGTGCTATCACATTAGTAAATGGGTTCCCTTCCACGAGCAGGTACTATAGAACTTAAGGCTATATAAGCTGAAGGAAGATGAGTATGACACAAATCAATTAGCTTATGCAAAACCTTGGCTGGAATTGGACCTGCTGGACAGTCATTTGTACCAACACGCACAATGTTAGTTTTTGTTTTTGTTCCTGTTGTCTAATCCATGCAGCCACTGGATGATATCACTGGTTTTTAGAACCGGAATACAAATTTTAAAAAAAAAGGGGGGGGGGGGGGGGGGGGGGGGGGGGGGTCATTATTTGTCTGTAGTCTCCTTGAATCAATATACCTGATGACATAATCACCAACTAGAAGAGAATGACATTTGGGTTTTTGATTTCATCAAGAATTTGTTGGGGGGGGGGGGGGGGGGGGGGGGGGGGGGGGGGCTTTTGAATCAATGGTTTATAAGAACCGTGGAATTGGGTTGAATTATTAGTACTGAATATACCGTTAGCTTTGGGTAAAGTAGGAGTTTTTCTGAAAGTTATCATTTGATTGACCTTGGCTGAAGTTAGCCAGTATGTCAAAGAGATTTTGAACAGGCACACTCATGCTGTCAACACCATGTGTAGAGCTGCCGGCACAGGCTGGGACGTGCTGTCCTGATGAAGTTCCCTAATGGTCTCCTTTAGAGTTGGTGGACTGTTGGACACGCTACTATTCACTGCAGCATGTGAGGAAGGCGGACAGGAACCTGGGCCACCACAAAAACTCTTCGTTTTGATTTTCGTCAATAGTCTGGGTAGATGTACTTACTGAAGACATTGACTTCTTCTTAGACAGTCGTATTTCAGACTGAAGTGTGCCAAGATGGGTTTTTCAAGGAATGGTTTTCTTTGATCAAATTTGCAACTGTGGCTTCGAGTTTGGAAGAACAAAGTTTTCAATTCATCAAGATTGGAGTGTAAAGACTCCATCTTTTTTTTTTTTTTTATCAATCTGGAGTTTCAAATCCTTTTTCAAAGAAATTTTTGAGTCTTCTAGTTTACATACCAAGTCAACATGATGATCAGTCTGATTATTTAACATGAACTCTAGAACGTTTTCAATGTTTGTTAGTTGTTCAGACGACGCATTTTGCAAGTGTTTCTTAGGACATAATGTCCGTCTATGATATCGTTTAGATTGGGATAATTTGGGTGTTGATTTAATTCCTGTCTGTTGCAGGGTTTTGCACACATTGACCTCGGAAACAGGGCTTTTATTTTCATTCCCTAGTGTTTGTTTTTTGCAAAGCCATGGTCATCTAGTGAGTTTTTCAAAGGAATCTTCAGTCAGATTACCCAGCACAGACAACGGATATGTTTAAGAAAAGTCACCTGCAAGATCTTGCACAACACTGCTGTCAATCACATTATCCTCTAGAGTCGGTTGGGAATAAGTGGGACGGGATTAAAAAAAAAAATGCTCTGATCACACATGGCGGCGGTAAAAGGAATGTGTTGCCATTCCCTGTCAGATACGTTAAAGGAAGAGAGGTCAATGCCGTTTTTAGTGTCTTTCTGTCATCACGTTATAGCAATTAGGAATTGTCTCAGGATTTCACATTCATCATTGTCCCATTTTTCACAGTCTGCACCCTGGCACAATAAAGTCCTTGGTCCTTGCCGAGTGAAATAAAAAGTCAGTGTAATACGTGTCGTTGTGTCACTAAACACACAAATGACTGACTTAGCCAGACAGGAGGGTATGGGTTCACTGATCCACAAGGTAAGAGACACAATTCACCACCTGGTGACGCACTGCACAGGGGAATCTTGATCACACACAGAATAACCCTGATGGTGTCGCAGTAGGAGAGATCATTGGAGTCGCAGATGAAGACAATGGGCGACAACTGACGACAAGCAGCTGTGGCTGGTGGCAAAGGGCTGCAGCTGGTGGCAAAGGGTTGCTGCTGGCGGCAAACATGTCACTCTCAACCCAAGACAGACAAGGCACCTGGGTCTCCTCACAGGAGATGCACAACGAAAAGACGAACCACCAGACTAAGGTAAGGACATAGGTCCACGAGTCCTTAGTACTCAGACAGAAGCCTATCAAAACCAATGGCACAAACGCCGCAGCTAGACAGACAGCAAACAGCCCACATGTTGTGACTCAAACAGAGTGACATGTACTTCCCTCTCCCCCCTGAACCAGAGGTGAGGTGAACACAAATCACACAACACAAACCTCATTGACCAACCAGCACCCACCCGACTGCCCAACTGACCAGACTCAGCACACAACACATTGTGTCTACCATTGCCACAGCAAGGGCCCTCTCCGCAATTATGAACACCCTCTTAGTTCTGTCCTGACTGTCAACAACTGCAAAACACCCCAAATCTACCCTAGACTAGCAATGTTTACATGTGCCTATGTTAGAAGGCATCACAATCTTAAAAGCATATCTCTGATCAGGGTGACAATACCCCCCTGTAAAGATTGAAATCCCATTTCAAATCAACTAAATCACAAGCAACCTGATCAGCTTGTTTCAAAACAACCATCCCCGGTTATCTCCAGTCCTATGACCAACTGGTCCGTGTTAGCCCAACACTTGACTTCTGACAACCAACTCTAACGTACAACTGCCATTCACACATGCCTGCTGAAGTCAATATTGCACTATAATCGACTGAGGTAGTCAGCAACCACGTTCTCTTGTCCTGGAAGTGCTCTCACCATGCACTGGAATGGCTGCAACTGCAAAGTTCACCGCATGACTCTTCCAATGACTGATCTCATCCTCTCCAAGAACTGTAACGGAAAATGATCAGTCATCACCACAAACGGAGTCCCATACAAGTATGATTGAAACTTCTGAATTCCCCACACCACAGCTAGGCACTCCTCCACAATGGGGTAATTCTACTCGGCAGCACTGAGCTTCCCGCACGTGCAAGCAACAATGCGATTTCCATCTTCATACTCCTGGAAAAGCACCGCACCCAAACCAATCTCTGATGCATCTGTTTGCAACACAAACACCTTCCCTGCACTGGCAAATTACAGATTAGCGGCTGACAGAACAAGTGCTTAAGTGCCTCGAAAGCCTGTTTACACTCCTCATCCCACTTGACCTGACGTGGCTTGTTTCCCTTGGTCAATTCTGTGAGGGGGTTTGCAATATCTGCAAAGCAGGTCATAAATCTGCGGTAGTAGCCTTCCAACCCCAGGAAACTCTGAACTTGCTTCTTGGTCTCGGGGTGAGAGGCATTGTGGATCCGTTCCATCTTCTCCTCTTCTGGTTTGACCTCCCCACCTCCTATCATATGCCCTAAATAACCTTTTTACTTGCCTCCGAGTTTACACTTGGATGGTTGCGCCGTCAGTGAACACTCCTGCAATTGTTGATACACTGCCCGCAATACTCGTGGATGCCCTTCCTGTGTAACTGTAGACACCAAGATATCACCAATGAAGTTGTCCACATCGTCACTCTGAAGTGGCTGTAGTAGACGTTTCATCATGCGGGTAAACACCGCCCCAGATAAACAAAGTCCAAAAGGCATCACCCTCCATTGGAAGTGTCCTTCCGGCGTAGAGAATTCAGTCTTCACACGATCTTCGTCACTTATCGGAATTTGCCAGCATCCCTTCGCCAAGTCTATCTTGCTAAATACTGTCTTCTCTCCCACCTTGGCGAAAAGGTACTCAATGTCTGGATAAAGATTCTGCATCGAACAGCATGATCTTATTCAAACGCCTGAATTTAACGCAGAAACGCACTCTCCTGTCTTTTTTTTTAACCAGAACAATGAGTGAAACAATACGGCGATACTGAGGCTTCGATGGCTCCCATTTCCCAACATAGCCTGCACCACCTCCTTCACAGTGTCTCTCTGTGCAAAAGGCACTGGGTATGGCTTCACTCTCACAGGGTTGTCACACATGTCAACTTGATGGAACACGCCTCAAAGTCGGCACAACCGGGTATGTCGGTCAACACTGGTTCAAAGTCTCGCAGCAGCTTCCTCAACTGGTCTGCAAACACTCCATCTTCAGCTAGAATGACCACATCATTGGGACCTTCAGATGCCATCAGGGGTATGGTCGAAATTTCCTTAGTCATCATAGGGGTGACCTCCTCCTCTTCAGGAAGTTCTTGGATGACAACGGCCGCCACATCAACTGGATCCGTGGTGACTCACATTCCACAAACTCCTTCAACAAGTTGATGTGGAAGATCCGCTCCTTGTTGTTAATGCAGACCTTATAGTCGGCCTCTCCAGTTCTCTTTAAAAACTAGATATGGGCCCTTTCATGTCAACTCCTGCTTATTCTGTTTGGTGGGTCAGAGTATCAACACACACGGGTTTCTGGCTGTAATGTCCGAGGCTTCGCCCTCACATCCACATGGCGCTTGTACTTCACCACTGCCGACCCCAGGTTCACCTGTGCTACCGCACACGATTCAGCTGTACGATTGCGCAAGAAAACCGCATACTCTGCCATGGTCCGAAGCTCCTGGCGCTTTGGCTGACTCCACAAATCCCTCAGGACCTTCATGGGTCCCCCGTACTTCCATCCGTACAGCAGTTCGAACAGTGAAAACCCTGTACTCTCCTGTGGAACCTCCCGATATGCGAATAACAATGCGGGTATCCACCTATCCCACTTACGAGGTCGTTCAAGCAACATCCTCTCCAGTGTGTACTATTAAAACGATCGACGAGAGACCATTGCAATGAGCGTGGTAAGGTGTAGTCATCAAACCTCGGATGGACAACTTTCTGAAAATCGATGAAGCAGATGTATAATCTATCCTTTCTGTCATTTAATATATTGTCAGTAACGTTTTCAAGAATAAAACATGGTCAGTTGTACTTGCCATTCTTTTTGAAATTCCGCTTGTTTGCATGATAAAAGTGTACTATCTCTGAGGTCGTCAGATACTCTTTTATTTAATATATGGCAGAGAAAAAAAACGTTTCCCCACTGTACTGTTCACCGTTATCCCTCAATTGTTGTATGGGTTTCAGAGGTTGCCGTTTTATATTTGGTTATTAATTCTGTTTTCCCAATCTTCAGGATATGTTCACTGTTGCAGAACTTTCTACAACATTGTTTTGAAGATGGGAACAGTTAGCAGGAGACTGAGATTAATGATATTCTTTGTAATTCATCAATACCCGGCTGTGTGTTTTGAGGCATTTGCTATTTCTTTCATTGTGATGGAGAAGTCTCGGTGAGAAGTACAGAGATGATTATTTATTTTTCTAATTTTTTTGTGGATTTTATTGTTGACACTTTGATTTGCATGTACATGTTTGTCAAACAGCTCTTCTGGATGGTTTATCCATTTTGTTGCTTTGATAGTTCGACCATCTGTGGGTTTGAGTTCTGATTGTGTGTAATACTTCCAAAGCCTTCTAGACGCTGATCAGATCTTTTGCACACGTTTCGCTGCGGTTGGTGACTAGTTTTTTTTTAATTTTTATGTTCTCTTCGTGTTTTTGATTAAACGGTATGTATCTTGCTCTTCTGGAAATATTTTTCTCTGCTTCTGTGGAGAACCAAACCAGACAACAGCACTCGCTTTCTATGACCGCTGTTGATTTCCGGGGACTGCAACAGGAGACATGGCCAGTGTCTATCACCTGAGGATCTGCAAATACTGATGAGGACCCTTGACCTTTCTGAGGACCGGTGTGCAAATGTGATGGCATTGGTAAAGACAGAAAGAAAGACATAAACAAAAGAAGAAGAAGAAGAAGAAAAAAAAAGAAGAAGAAGAAGAAGAACAACAACAACAACAAAAAAAGAAGAGAAGAAGAAGTCGGAAGTATTTTGGGCCTTCAGCCAATGCGGGTAAATGAACATTTACTTCCAAGTAATTAGGAAAGTGGAAACACGTCCATTGGATTACTTTGAAAGCATTTGATGTGGGTACATTACACACACAGGACACCCTCTCTCTCTCTCTCTCTCTCTCTCTCTCTCTCTCTCTCTCTCACACACACACACACACACACACACACACACACACACAACACACATGCGCACGCGCGCGTGCCTGAGCAACGACCACTGACATATACGCACTAGAGAAGTTTAGATCTGATTTGAGTGAGCAGACAATCCCATTCATGATTATTGGGCAAATCTGGTATATGCTACTGTAAAGGATATGATTCAGCCCAACTTTCGACAACAGAGAGTTTGCAGTGGTTAATCCCTCAAACGTGGGATAGAATCGCAGTGTGGGGTAACCTAGCTGGTAGCTTGGAATGCCAATTAAGATGCTGGTCACTCAGCAGATAATTTGCCTATGGCTGGTCTGGGCAGACTGGTTTAGAAAAGACAACCATTGGACTTCAGCCACGTCCTAATTTGTGTCGCTTTTGCTGAGGAGGTCTTGAGCCTCTCTTGGACCATGGCTGGTCTGGATGGCTTGGCCTGGAAGACTAAGTCTAGGCCATGGAGACAGCCCCGGGAGACCGTGGAGCTATGGTTGGTGTTGTCTTTGTTGAGACAGACTTGAGATTATTTTAGAGAGGTAATTATCATCAGGTGGGAATCGTTGTTGGATTTTGCCCTGGTACAGAGTCTGAAGGACCTGTTTCCTCTGCACTCTTCCAGACCCAGCCACTTACATGGCGATCGGCCCCCATTGGTTGTCAGGCTCTGGGGGATAGAATGTCTATTCAAGAGCAGCCCAGCGAAGCCAGAGTTTAGACACTTTAGACGCTTCTAGTGATTCCATTGTGACTCGTATACTCCCAACATTCTGGCTCTGAGACCATTTCTTTGTGGAGCAGAGTGTGGTGAAGGCTGTGACGCTGATTCCGTTATTCATGGGTTTGTAAATGTAAAGGTAGGTTGATGGTTTTTTACCTTTGGTTTGGCTATGTTTTACCTAGAGTGAGGGCAGAGAGATTACTTACTATCATAGTGAAACAATACTAGTAAATGGAAGTTTAATGTTCTTCCATTTTTATTGTACAAACTCCATTTTATTATCAACTGGAAATGTGACATACTAAATTTCCACCATCAATTATTCAAGCAACTCTGCAACTAAACAGGGGCTGGGGTTTAATACGAATGAAATCAAAATCAGTTATTCAGTATTATCACAGATTGTAATGTTAGTACTCAACAAATCGATGCCAGAAAACATAGATTACAGACGTTGCTGTCTTTTATTGTGATTAGTGGATACAGTTTAACGCGCGCCCTGCAGGTTCCTTGTGTTCGAACACTAGACAAACTGGCTTATAAACGTCACCCTTGTTGGCTGCGAGGAAAAATAGGGGTTATGTTTTAGTGACGAAACCGCATGGCAGCCTGTTCTGAAATGGGTGTGACTACTGAGAATGAAAACTAGCTTTATTAGGCAGGTTAATGTGCAAGATGCGTCCTTTTTGAATGTGATCATATATGTGGACACTACGCAGATGCTTTTTTCCCATACAGTTGTGTAACTGCTATACGAGCCAAGTGATGCTTTGCTTTTGAAAATTAGATGTTTATTAATTTCATTTATTGTTCATAGTTCCTGCCGTTCACAATGGGGAGTTCCCTTTGTGTGATTGTGTGCCTATGTATGTTCATTTATGATACTGATTATTCGCAATGAAATTATGACCCATGCTTTTGACTGTTCGTAATTCCTGTCGTTTGCAACGAGAAGCCTCTGTATTAATGCTATGATTATGAAATGATTATATTGTTGATCCTGCCAGTCGCAACGGGAATCCCCTTGGTTAACGTTATGATTATGACATGATTATGTTATTGATAGCAATTATATGTTTTACCTCCAACCGTTCGCAACGAGAAGGCCTTTTGTGCTTTTTTGTTATAAACTCTGCGCCTTAATTTTGTAATGTGTTTCTGCTGCAGGGACAATATACTGATATTCTTTAAAGCTAGGACCTATTGTTGTAATTTATGTTTCACAATTTCATTATGAATGTTTTTACTTGTCTTGGCTTAATTTGAATGACTATGTTTTTTTTTCCGTTTTTTTTTTTTTTTTGTTTTCGGTTTTCATATAATACCGTGTGTTTGCGATTATTATTGTTTATGTCTTACTAGGTTGGTGTGGTTGGTTCGTTCCAACTATGATTTGAAATAAAATAGAGAGGAAAACAAACGTGCTGGTGTTGGTGTGGAAGATGATGTGTCCACTAGCTCTCTTCCTCTTTCCCATCTCCTACTCCTCTTCCCCCTTCTTATCCACCTTACACTATCTACGCTAGACATGTTCAAAATATGCTTCATAGTCATGTTGTATGCATGTTACAGCTACCAACAGACACTGATGTGGATGGACAAAACCGTTCTCTATTTCTTACCCTACTACAAGGAACGGGGTTGGCTAAAAACGTTTCAGAATCTATGTGGTGTGCTGTACTCTAAAAGAGCACGCAACTGGAGCAATGAGGAACTGTTAGCCGGTATCATCAGATTGCGTAGCTGTGGTGACAGTCTGGTGGGTGAGGCTGAAGTATATCTGTGTGAGTACAACATCCGGCAGTCCTCTCCACGGTCTTCC
Source organism: Conus betulinus (assembly GCA_016801955.1). Lineage (NCBI taxonomy): Eukaryota > Metazoa > Mollusca > Gastropoda > Neogastropoda > Conidae > Conus > Conus betulinus. The sequence continues at coordinate 87,465 of JADBJO010007661.1, read as the reverse complement.
TCTCCTGCAGCTGTGATCACCTTGGCCGACGTGAAGATGACAGAAAGGAGAGATGGGTTGATGGTCTGTCCTTCTAACCACACTGTTTACCATTTTCTGGCTTGTGATTCCACCAGCTACTGCTGGACACAAGATCCCCACTCCTTTGGCCACAACCCCGAGTCCTGGGATATCCGTCATCCCTTACATGTCCGGTGACCACGACGCCACTTCCTCCTTCCTACGGCTGTGAGACAGTAAGTCAGAGAGTTCCTTACAGCCTGCTGTGTGACCATCGTCAGGACTGTGTGGACAACAGTGATGAAGACTTCTGTATTCACCAGCCTTGTCCCCCACAGACTAGAAGATGCAGCTCGAGTAAGCAGGTGAGTATTCTGAAGGGCTCTGTTGCAGACATCAGTTATACTTTTACCAATGTGATGTCTCACAGTGGAACGGAACATATCGCACAAATGGTTAGGTTCAAGTCCCACACATTGATGGTCGTGGAGGCTGTAAACAGTCAGAGTGTACACCACACAGCTGGACCCTTTCACTTAATTCCTGGCATGTGGAAGGTTTGCTCTTCCTATCATAGGCCAATTGTGGGCGTTTTCACCGATCGGCGGTACTGAACCAACACGTCCATGTGTTTAGAGTGCTATCTCAAGATAGAGAGTGGGAGCGGGTGCGTATGCACGAGCGCGCGCGCGTGCGTGCGTGTGTGTAGGGTTGGGGTTTTAGTTAGGCGGGGGCTAGGCTAAGTTCCTCGGGGTCAGGTAGGAAGGTAAGGCGAGGGAGGGGGGGGGCGGGGAAAGTAGAACATACGATATTCTTGCCTTCTAGTCTTCATATATTGAGGGAGTGGTAGGAGGAAGTTGGTTTCGTTTCCTACTGTTACCCTTTGTTGCTTTGGTTCCATATGAGAGAGGGCGGGGCAGGATATCGGCTGTTGTTGTTGTAAATTGTCGAGTTGTTGCACGATCAAAAACTAGTCCGTTAGTCGGATGTGTCAGCTCTGTGGAGGGATACACTGTTCTGACCAAAGGTTGCTTTGTGTTGTGAGTGAAGCTCACTTGATTCCAACCAGGGCGGAATGCGTTGGGGTAGCTTCACTTCGGTTTCTCTTGTTCGTCGGAGTGGACGTACTCCTTGTTGTTGCGGCAAGAGCGCCGTTAGTTCGTGCTGAGTGACTTCGAGTCACAGTTAGGGCCAGGTCCTCGTCGGGTTGGTGTGCCCTTAGCCTGTGCTGAGTTCTGTGTTGTCCTTGTTGGCGAGCACTTTCAGTCAGTTGCAGAACTGGTGTGGTTGATCGTCTGTCTGTTCAGTTGTTTCAGCAGATATCCTGCTTCAGTGCCGAGGCTGGGGCCGGATCACTGCAGTCGGCGGCCGCGTGCTGGCAGGTGAGTGGCGGTGTCCAGTTACCTGCTGCTCTTCCAGGAGGGGGAGTCCACCCCAGGCCATCTGCTGTCTGTGAGGCAGTTCTCCTCTGGCTACCTGTGCAGGTGCTATGTGAGGGGTGCTGTGCCAGGCTTTCCTTACCCTCATTTCTGGTGGAGCTTTCAGTGGAGGGGTTCCTTCAAGAGTCGGGCCATTGAGAGGGGGCCTGGTGTGTGTGGTGCGAGTGTTATGTTCATCGCGGGGAGGAGTCGTCTCTTGCGTGAGGCCATGGTCAGCGCCAAGGAGCGAGGTCTTTTGTGGAGGAGTCAGCCTGCGAGGGGCCACAGACAAACGCCGAGGAGCAGGGTCTTCAGTGGAGGAGGGATTGTCCAAACTTTGTGGTAGGAAGAGGGTGTAGCAATAGGCAGTAGGGTTAGGGATGTTAGCTGCTGCCTCCTTTAGGGACATAGTGGCCAGCACGGCGTAGGGTACCTGTCGTTGCCTCCCTTAGGGACGTAGTGACCGGTGCAGTAGTGGTCCCGGGTCAGAAGGAAGGGTGGGTCTTGGGGAGAGGGGTGGGTTGTAGTAGTTTCAAGATTAGAGCCCTTGGGTTGGTCCTTGTCCCTGGTAGTTAGCCACCACGTATGCGGGCTATCGCTGCATCCCCAAGTCGCAGTGATATACCACAACTGGTGCTTTAGGATAGGTTAGGGTCTCCCAGGTCATTGTAGCAGGGTAGGAGGAGGGGGGGGGGGGGGGGGCAGTGGGGAAGTGGGACACCTGTGTGCGGTTGTGAGTCACATGTGTGGTGATTGCTGGTGGTGGCTCCATGGTGTGTGTGTGTTAGAATAAAGAAGTGTGCATGATTGTAAAGCTGTGTTAATGTGCTGTGTTGTCTGCCGTAGTGTGTGATGGGCATGGGTAGGGGTAGGCTTAGCGACCATGACAGGCGTTACTTCATGTTTGATGGTGGCACCTCGTGTGCCGTTTGAAAAAAAAAAACAAAGTGGATGGGGGCTGAAGGGAACCTATAAGCCATGCACCCTCACAACACCTCGACAAAGAATGCTGCAAACCAGTGTGTCTTCCCAGACAACTGGCCATCCTCCAGGTGATATCCTTTCAGCTTCCTTTATCGATCACTTTATTCCATGATTTAACTGCATGCAGACACCACGGCGTTCATGTGTAGGTGTTTCCAGGCACAAAAGGATAAACTGATCAACACAAAAAGTAAACACTTTACTCTTTTCAATACCTTGCCTAGTTGATTTATTTTAGGTCGACGATCCGAAGGAACAGGAACTTAAAGGCAGCTGCTGACAGCCTTTGTGCATGGGCCTTTCTTGCTTCATGTCTGATTCACAGTCAGCTTCAAACCGTGCCACCACGTCACCGTAGTCTGATCAGCATCCTCTTGGACACAAACTAATGACACGTCTCCTTAGTCTCATTCCTCATTGTGCCATTAACACTTACTGTCGTTGGGGGGGGGGATGGAGTTTCTTTCTTTCGTTTTCATGCTGAATGCAATGACATTGTATCGTGTTTGTATCGTTTGGGTGTCTGATCTGAAACAATTAACATTAGAAATAAAACATCTTTATTGAAAAAACGCTTGGTGAATTACGACTACAGAACCACTCTGTCTTGGGTTTCAAACTGCTGTGTAGTTTCAACAGGCAGAGATTCCACGCACACCAGTCAAAGAATATTTCAATTAGGCATCAAATCATTCCTAGGTGTGCATATTGTAGTCACTAAAGCAGACATTAGCAATATTTACACTGAGTTGCCATGGACACCAGTAAAATAATCTTTCAGTTAGGCATCAGATCAGTCCTACTGGTATGCTTACATCACTAAAGCAGCTACTACCCACACACAGAGTTACCCCTAGACACTTACCCAACTACAGAAACATACTAATGCCATGCATGCATCTGTATATCACGAAAATGTAGCCTTCTGTTGCCACGGAAGCACCTGAAGATAAACATCAATAAATCAATAATTCAACTATCAAGAAAGTGAACATCGTTTTTTCTTTTTTGCTTTTCAGTTCATTCTGACATACCTTTCTAATTAAAGAACCTACTAAAATTCGACATGCGTCCAGTGCATGCGTGCGCACAAGCGATTGTGTGTGCGTGCGTGTGTGTGTGTGTGTGTGTGTGTGTGTGTGCGTGCGTGCGTGCGTGCGTGCGTGCGTGCGTGCGTGCGTGTGTGTGTGTGTGTGTGTGTGTGTGTGTGTGTGTGTGTGCGCGCGCGCGCATGCGTCCTAATATTTGTACATGCATTATGTGTCAACAGTGTTACAGTTCTGTGCGACAGTGTGATGGACAGAAGGACTGTGTGAGTGGGGAAGACGAAGACAGCTGTGATTTTGATTTTAGAGACCACTCACGAAGCCACTTCCCCCACTTGCGCCTCCAGCAGTGGTTGATTTCACAAAACACTTGCATACTGTCACTCCATTGAACGAGACACATGGTGTCCCAGGGCCTCTTCCATGTCCAGAGACTCACTACCAGTGCCCCAAGGGTTTCTGTCTGCCAGTGTTCACCATGTGTAACGGGGTGTATGACTGCCCAGAGTGGCAGGATGAAGAGGGGTGTGAGCACTACCAGTGTCCAGGGTGTTACCGCTGTCATGGCTCTTCCATCTGTCTGCATCCCTCCCACATGTGTGACGGTATGTACCACTGCCCACAGTCTGATGACGAACTGTTCTGTGACCTGCACTGTCCCACAGAGTGCACCTGCCATGGCCTGGCTTTCACCTGCCCTCACTGGTTCTCTGCTGGCCAGTTTCCAGACCTGAAATACCTGAATGCTCATGGCAGTGGGATGACGATGGAACAGTTGTCATCCAACATGATGCTGGTCTATCTCAGCCTGGCCAGCTGCCAGGTGTCTGTGTTTAGGGAAACACCTCCTTCATGAACATGGTCACCCTGGATCTCAGTGACAACCACATTGTCTCTCTCACCAACATTATTCAGGGCATGCTTAATCTGAAGGCCTTGTTTCTTTCCAACAATCCCCTTTCCAACTTTCTGCATGAGGATCTTTCCCAGTCCTCTAGCTCATTCGGCATAGTATTTCGACAGGTTCAGATTTTATACCTGTCTGGAATCAGTCTTCCGACAATTAATGACAAGATAGGGAAAACGTTCCCTAATGTACAGTGGCTGAATGTGTCAGGTTGTGGCACACTTCATATCACAGAAAAAAGCATGCAGTCAATGCCCAAGCTCCAGACACTGGACATGACAGGCTGTGTTCTTAATGACATTCAGCAGGACGTTCTCAAAGATCTGTCTGAGCTCAGAGTGGTGTATGCTGACAATGACAAGATGTGCTGCAGTGCAGGATTATTAGAATCCTTTGACCTCAACAACTGCCATGCCCCTGTCAATGAACTGTCATCATGTGCTGACCTGCTGAGGTCCAGTGTACCGAGGAATGCTTGGTGTGTTTTCCTCACTGGCCATACTGGGCAACATGGTCAGTGGGGCGTTCCGCGTGATGACCCTCAAACAAGGAGGCTTCAATGTGCTGATAGTTCACCTGTGTGTGTCTGACTTTCTGATGGGGCTGTACCTGGCAGTGATAGGAATGGCTGACAGGATGTATCGCAACATCTATGCGTGGGAAGACGAGTCATGGAGACACAGTCCTGTGTGTCACCTTGCAGGCTTTCCTGTCCCTGCTTTCTTCTGAAGTGTCTGCTGCTATCATCTGTCTCATCACTCTGGACCGCTTTCTGGCGTGCGGTTCACTCTCCACTTCCTGAACTTCAGCAGCACTCAGGCACAACTGGCCAGTTGTGCATTCTGGGTAATAGGCATCATGTTAGCAGCTGTGCCCTTTTTTCCACGTCATGCTCACTGGGAGTTCTACAGTCAGACAGGCATCTGCATTCCTTTGCCAATAACTAGGAAACAATTCGCTGGTCATCTGTACGCCTTTGCTGTTATGATTGTTCTGAACTTCATCCTGTTCATCATTATTGCCTTTGGGCAAACCATCATATTTTACTCTGTGCAAACCAGTCATATGTCAGTGGCCCAAATGTCTCACAAATCCCAGGACACTGACATTGCCCGCCGACTGTTCACCATCGCCATGTCAGACTTCCTGTGTGTTGGTTCCCCATTGGCCTGCTTGGTCTCCTGGCCTCTCAGGGCGTGCCTGTGTCCGGAGAGGTCAACGTTGCCATGGCAATCTTCGTACTTCCCCTGAACTCAGCCGTCAATCCCTTTCTGTATACGCTGAACATGCTGATGGAGAAACGGCGTCAGGCCAGTGAGGAAAGACTGATCAAATCGATAGAAACTCAGAGATGGATGAAAACATAATGAAACAAAAACAAAGAACCATATTTATCTATCTATCTATCTATCTATCTATCTATCTATCTATCTATCTATCTATCTATCTGGCACAGTATTCTCTCAGAGATACAGTAGGTAGCTGTGACCATACCAGTATGAAATACTGCATCTGCAATATCTGACTGGACACATCCCTTACAGGAGTGACAATTCATTCTGCAAGAGAATCAGCTCTTCTTTACTCACTGAGAGATCTACAGGTAGAGAATCAGTTCTTTCTTTACTCAATGAGAGATCTACAGGTAGAGGATCAGTTCTTCACCCACAGAGAGACTTACAGTTAGAGAATTAGTTCATCTTTACTCACTGAGAGATCTACAGGTAGTAGGGTCACAAGTGGAGTTTGGGACTTTTTGTTTGCTGTGAGCGGGCAGTGCCAAGACTGACCTTCTCTTCCAGATCAGTGAAAGGAAAGTCGGAAACATCAGACAGGCTTCCTGACAGCAGGTCAGTGACAAGGTTTTAAATGACACAGGAATTAACTTTACTCTTGAAAAAAGGCCAACGCACCGGAATTTCAATGATGAACACCTCCACCCTACCACCAAACATTACACAATGTTAGGTCTGAACAGTGTACAGGTCAGAAATATCAAACGATTTCCAAGAGACCCGGAATCACGTATAAGAACAGCAACGTTGTTGTCTTTCACGTAAATGCTGTTTGTCTGGCCTGAACAAGACTAACGAAGTTGAAACGCGTCGTGTTTGTTTTGTAAATTGTTTGTCTTTTTCATTTGGTGGAACAGTAGTATTTTTTTTTCTTCAATGTCAGTGTCGTTTATCTCAAATAACTGAATGATACTCACTGACACGGATGTACATCATTTCAGTTAGTAGGGCAATCCTTTATTTTCATTTATTTATTTTTATTTATTTTTTAGTCCAGTATAAACATGGTTGTCAGCAGTGATTTCCTTACTTCATTGGCCAGGTGTCAACAAGTCAGCTGTATTTGATGCCCCGGGCGCGCCACGTCCGTGCATTTCGCTCCCATCCTCCAATACTTCACTTCATTTTTCTTTTAAAGCTTTCTTTAAAAAAAAAAAAAAAAAATCGTGTTTCCTTTCTTGAGCATGCAGTTGCGTTATTTAGTTCAGGCCGTTCAGTATAAGGCCCTGTGTTCGACACAGGACCTGATGCTTAGCATGATTCACGTGGTGCACTAGCCTGTGTCACATGCCACAGGTGAGCAGTGTTTACCTGGTGTAGGCTTTGTCGGGAGAGTGGTGTAGAACTCGGTTACGGACCTTCGAATAAGAGAAATCCCTAACTCTGCCAGCTGGTTTCTTCTCATCTAAATCCATTTCAGCGTGGATTGTTTGGTATGGGCTTTCACCATTCGGTGGGTTGGGAAAAAATACCATTCCTCACCCCTTGGGATCCCTATCCTCGCCAGCTAGAAAAGTCAGCCTAGATCGTCCCTGGCCTGGAGTCCACTTCAGTGTGGACCATTGCTGTCAAGATTTCCACCCTTCGTTGGATCAGGAAGTGGACCATTCTGCACCTCGCCCACCAGCCATTCCGATTACTATTATATGTGACGCGCTCCCACGAAGGGTACACTAAGTCGCTGAGAGCGATTTGGCCTACAGGCTTGAAAAGGTGGTTTGACCTATTTTTATCGATTTTGGGTTTTTTTGCATTTTTGGCAATTTCAAACCCTTAAATTTCATATGTGAAGTCTTATTGCTGAATTCGACCTATAAAGTTACTTATTTTACCCTTTTGTAAGGTGTGTCGACAAAAAATCAACACAAAAACATCGAAATTTTTGGTCGACTTCGTGGCTTTGTTACTACACAACCATGCAGGCAACCCATGCACATGACCTATCGTTCGACTCAGCAAATTACCGCGCAAACAGCTAGCTCATTCACTCCAGTGGATATTTTAAGCTGTGTGCGTAATTTGCTTCCAAATATAGTAAACAAACGCTATCAGTTTAGCCAATGAGAACGAGGGGCTCATGAACCCCCTGTAGCAACAACCCTCCGATTGGTCAATTTCATCTCAAGGGCAATAACTGTGCAAGTTGTTTACACCGGTCGGCTCGAGCGAATGTTGAACGACGATCATGGAGAGCGCGAAGAGAGAAACGCCTTGCCGATCTTCTAAATCAAAGTTTGGGCTGCTGGCATGCCCGAAATGCAAGAAATAACAGATTTGATTAATGATTATTTTCTTGATGACGCCGAAACTACGATCGACAGTGACGACAACAGCGACAATGTTGCAAGTGAAGACGAGCAAGATGTGAACCAACTGACACAGGTGGAATCTTTGCTTCCACAAGTCAACGCGCCAGGTGAATCCGACTTGGAAACTGAAGTGGATCTGTCAGAGTGCGATGACAAAGAAGACGCACCACTTGTCCATGTTGATGACACTTTCGGCCATGGAGAAATAGAAGATTGTGTGGACAATAGAATGGATCCGGCACACGACCGGGCAGCAAATTTTGCATGCAGATGCACCCAGATCAAAGTCGCCAGTGGACAAAATCATCTCCCACATCAGAACAGAGAGGGTGCATAGCACAGTTTACGACAGAAGAAGTTGTGGCAACACAACTGAATATGCAGGATATGACAAGAGGTAAGTTCAGAAACTCTCTCTCTCTCTCTCTCTCTCTCTCTCTCTCTCTCTCTCTCTCTCTCTCTCTCTCTCTCTCTCTCTCTCTCAGAATGCCAGTAAACTGTGATCAAGCCAACTCTTATCCACCTCATATACCTGAGGATTATCACTTTCTATTGAAAAAAAAATCACACAGACACAAACACATGTCACACACACACACACACACACACACACACACACACACACACACACACACACATGTATGTTAGTTGTGTGTATACATGCATGTGTGTGACATTTTTTGAAGTTGTAATGCCAAGCATGTAATTGCAGTACCTACACAGAAAAAGTATACCAAGCTAGTTTTTTTCCCCATCAGACAAATGACTGATATCAGAAATATGTGTGTGTGTGTGTGTGTGTGTGTGTGTGTGTGTGTGTGTGTGTGTGTGCATGTGTGTGTGTGTAGTGTGTGTATGTGTGTGTATGCTGAAATGTAATACTAATACAAGAACTATCCAAAAACTGAAATGCTTATTAAACTTATAATTATTGCAATATACATATTTCAGTGTAATCATTGCAATCCAATAGAACTGCTTTTTTTCTGATAGTGACTGAAAGCATAAGTGCTACCATCACCAAGAAAAATGTTTAGTAGGTCAAAGCTTTCTGGGTTTTTTTTTCAGATGAGTTGGATATGTTCATCATGGGCATGTTCAATTCAAACATGCATCAAGACTCGACAACTGTCAGCAGCCGTAAGAAGGGACAGACAGAACGAGTGCGGACAAGGACTGACTACATCGTGATGAACAGACTTGTCTGCAAAAAGACTTTTTTCTTCCTTGTCGGGTAAGTGCAAGCAAGAAGTGAAAGAGTTATAGCAAATTATAATAGTCTGAAGAGACATATTTTAGAAAAGTATAAAAGATCAGAATGACCCTCTCTGAAAATAATCTGATTTTCTGCATGAACCCCTTATGACTGATTATTGTTATTGACATATGTCATACAGTGTAGAGAATGTAAATCTCATTTTCTACATGGGTATTTTATGACTAATTTTTTTCACTCTGACTTGTCACACAGTGTACTTTACATAAAATTACTTTGATTTTCTGCATGAGCACTATTGACTTTTTACCCACTATGACATGCTATGGATTGTTGTTTATTTCTTTGTAGATGATGAAAGCATCAGTGCAGTTTACATCCCTGCAGTAGTATGTATACACAGGTGTTGAATTATTCATTGAGTGAAGTGGGCAATGAGATTTCAGATCTAAAGTTTTGCATGAGTGGTTTTGACTCACAAGACAGTGACATGTATTGAATGTCTCCATGTCTGTTCCTGACCACACTGACACTGTATGTACTGTGTGTGTGTGTGTGTGTGTGTGTGTGTGTGTGTGTGTGAGAGAGAGAGAGAGAGAGAGAGAGAGAGAGAGAGAGAGAGAGAGAGAGAGAGAGGGAGGGGGAGGGAGGAGAGGGAGAGAGAAAAAAGTGAGAAAGACTAACACAGAGATTAAGTTGGAATAGTTGCAAAACAGTGAAAAATTCAATATTCATTAGTGACATGTTATTGTTCATTGTGTCCACTGCAGCAGTTATATTTCACTGCATTCCATTTCCCATGCAGAATAGGAGTGACAGTGTGGAGATTTTCTCTTAAAATTAATTATTAAGACACTAATTCCTTCCATAATTCTTTTGTTGGTGCAGAATTGGTGACAAAAGACTGAGGAATGTCATGGCCCACTACAAGAAGGAAGGTCCATGTCAGCAGCAGAGAGCAAGCGAGGGGGCAGAAAGAACAAACACCAGAGCTCTGACGCTGGCTGAGACCCACAATGTGTACAGATTCATCCTCAACTATGCAGAGGATAATGCTGTCAGCCTCCCAGGAAGAGTGCCAGGCAGGCTTCCACCGAGACGACATCCTTTTGCTGCCATCAAGCACGCCGAAGAGTCAAGTTCACAGACACTTCCTTGACAGTGCTGCAGCTGCTGGTAAAATGCATTTTTGTCATAGTTGAGTCCTCTTGACATGAGCATGTTTGACCAAAACACCAGAACAAAGTTCAAAAAGTTCAATTTTTACCAGCCAAATTACCAGACCCCCTGGAAACTATATCCCAGACTACTCTATTTTTCTACACTAGACTATGTTTAACATAGGCACATTTTTTCAAATTCCTGGAAGTGTGTGTCAAATGAACTCCACTTTTATACTTCTTAAGGCATGCAATAACATTATAGATTCAACATCCCATATCAAAATGTAGTGTATCATTATCATTATTCAGGAATGCAAATGTTTCTGCCAATTTTGCCATTTTTTTTTTTTTTCTGCGTCTGCCAAAAAAAATCATGGTTTCTGTTGACAATTGAATCTTGCCTCCTCCATCGTAGGCTTTTTGGTGTCAAACTAAGGCTGTCTCTGAGTAAGCCTACCACTGCAGTACACTTCTTCCCTTTTTTTTTTTTTTTTTTTCCACTGGGTATTGTCATGTCTCCATAAACCACCAATACAATTTTCTTTATTTTGACATGCAGGATTCTGCTTTATAGTCAGCAGCAGTTCAGTTTTCTGATCTTTTGCCTGTTCCCTTATAATGGGCAAGTTCACTTGCCAGTTCCCTTCTTCTAATGATAATGTGGGAGATAGTTTTGAGATGGCCCAAAGGGTTGGTGGGGCTTAAAAACATGATTTGACTTATTTGTTCACTTCTAATATTCCTGATTTTTTTTTTTCTGTTAGAGATTCTTCAGTGTATGTGTGTCTTTGTTTCAGGATTCAGACCTGTTGCTGCCCTCAACCTTCCGCAAGATCTGGGCAGCCCTTCTTCCATTTGTTGTGGTTGCACGTCCCATGACAGATCTGTGCTGGATCTGTCAGAGGAATATGCACTATGTTTACAGGAGTGCCAACCTCAGCGACGAGGAGAAGGGTGAGATGCTCATGGCACAGCAGTCTCATCTCAGTCGTGTGGAGGAAGAGCGGCGCCTCTACAAGACAATGACAGCAGCGAGCAAAGCAGTGGTGCAGGAACTGGGAATTCGGGAACTTTGTGCAAACCCCCACAACAGCAGAAACTGTTCCATGCATTACTCTTTTGACTTTGCACAACAAGTTCATCTGCCGCACAGCCCGTACCAGCCTGGACCACTGTACTTTTTAACCCCGAGAAAAGTGGGCATCTTCGGGGTGTGTTGTGAGGGAATTCCTCAACAAATAAATTATTTAATTGATGAGGGTGCAACCTCCAGCAAGGGCTCAAATGCAGTGTGCTGTCGTATCTGCATCATTTTTTTAAATAACTATGGACTTGGAGAGCAGAACTGTGATCTCCACTGCGACAACTGTGCAGGGCAGAACAAGAACAGATTTGTGCTGTGGTACTGCGTGGTACTGCGCTTGGCGGGTGATGACAGGAAAACACACATCAATTGCTCTCCACTTCATGCCTCCAGGACACACCAAGTTTGCCCCAGACTGGTGCTTCGGTCTTCTGAAACGAGCTTTCAGGAGATCTGAAGTTCATTGTCTTCAGGACCTGAGTGATGTTGTCAGGAACAGTACTCCTGTAAAACATATCAACAGGGCTCAGGTTGTGAAGGGGGAGGCACAAGATGCCAGACCACAGGTGGAGATGTTTGACTGGCAGGGTTTCTTTGGCAACCATTTCCGCACACAATGCCCGGAATAAAAAAGATAGGTCATTTTCGCTTCCCCCGCAGACAGGCCTGGATGCATGATGTACAGGGAAACTCTGGTAGATGAGGAAATGGCTTTCTGTCTTATTGATGAGGACAGAGTGGCCACTGTTCTGAGGGAACTTCCCATGAGCCACCCATCATGCCACCTCCAGGCTTGTCTCTCGAGAGGCAAAATTACCTATTCAAAAATATCCGGAGTTTTGTGCGGGTTGATGCCAGGGACACTCTGACACCGGAGCCAAGAATGTGAACTTCTCCAAACCTGTGCTGTGTGTATCATGTGTGGGCGAATGGATGGATCATCTGTTGTGTATACTACAGTTGTGTGTTTACCTGATTCAGAAAGTTTATGTGAGAAGACGTCTTCAAGTTTCCAGGTATGTGATTTTTTTAACAATTTATTGCATGCATCTTGTGACTAATGAAGGTGGTCTTTTTGTTTTCTTTTTTTTTTTTTTTTTTTTTTTCGAGGGGGGGGGGGGGAGGGGGGGGGATAAAGTGGAAAGAGGTAATTTTGCTTTTTTGTTGTAACATGTTTTTCCAGCTTTATGCTTCAAAGAGCTGCCATTCACCAGATGCCAAGTAACCCATTGAAAAGAAAAAGAAAGAAAAATACTACCGCTCTCAGAAGATCAGAAAAAATTTTGGCTGTTAAGAATTAATGAGATTTTGAAAATAGTTATGCAATTGTTGCAGTTTTGGGATAAAACTATTGAAAGATGTGGTCTCAAATCTTCACAAGATGATGGGGCATCCACAAAATTAGCAGAACTGTTTGTAATGAAATCCAAATGAGCGAGACACTTTCTGTGATCTGCAATTTCATGCTTATTTTTTTCTAAAAGGAAATCACTTGAAAAAAAGAAAAAAAAGGAAGGATTAGAGGTAAATGTCTCATTGCTTGATGCAGGAAGGAGTAAAGATTGTTTGCTCCAAGTTTCATTGATTTCTGTTAAAAAATAACCCCCGTTGCTAAGGGTTTTTCATCAAGATTGCTCTGTCAACTTTAACAGGCATTTTCTCAAAATGGCCGCCTTGCTACTAGCTGGATATAAACTACTATAACTTTGGTTTTAATAAACCTACAAAAAAAAAAACAAGCATATCATTGTGAAGCTTAATTTCTCTAGTTTCTGACTGTGCCAAAATCTCAAAATCTTCAAAATGATACTTAATGTACCTTTTGTGGGAGCGCATCACATATGTCATTTTGACTTTCTAGCCTTTCAATGGTGACTTGAGGGGTGGTTCTTCTCCCTGACATGTGTCAATGGGTCAGGCACATCTTTGGGTATGTAATTGCTCTGAACCATGGGGGCAAGCACAAAACTGGTAGCGGGATATGCACGTCTGTCCTCGTTGGAAAATTATAGAAGCGCTCGCTCTTCAATTGTGTTTTCCATCCTCAGCGGCTAGAGTGTTGGTCACTCCGGGCCAAGTTAAGACCGTTTATCCGTACAGATTCCCTTCAATTTGGTCAAGGGGAATCTAGTCATGTCTTTATTTTTCAGGCTTGGTTGATACTTATCTCCCTTTTTTTCTGAAAGTCGTATCGGGCTGAATAGTGCGAAAGATACAAGCATTCGTTCACTATGTTGTTCTGTCTGGATAGGGTCTTGGAGATTTTAGTTTTCATTTAATTTTCTTTTTCGTTTCGTAGACACAGGACGGACCGCGGAACGTATGAGCATTTGAACAGCTAACCATTTAGGCTGGGGACCGAATGATTCTCACTGTATGTCTCCCACATTTGGTTTCGTTTTCCTCGTGTCCTGTGTTCTATGTGTTTATATGACAGTGGCCAGGTTGAGCTCTAGCCGTATTTATGTGAGCTTCAATCTTTTATTGGCTAAGGAAACTGAACTTTGTAGAAGTCTACCAAAAGGAAAAAAAAAAAGAGAGACATTAACATTTATGCTAAATGCTGATTCATTTGTCCTTTTTGTAGTGACAAAACGGCGTTGTTGACCTTACCACTTACTGCATGATAACCCTATGTACTATGACAGAGTGTGCCGGGCCCACTACGTTTCACACACTTAATACTACAAGGACGGTTAGAATAGAGGTTCGTCATCTGGAGACTTACCTCCGCCTTGGGACGGGGAATTTGTACACCTTCATTCAGCTGCAGCATCCATTCTTGAGCTGGCTGGGCAGCCTGCACCGCTGGATCCTGCATTCATCTTTCACACTAGCACAGGCCTTCGTGCAGACCTGGGTGAACTGACAGCAGTGAACTCCTCCCCTCCTTCTCTGACACAACAGTTACTCCTCTGGCCAGGAGACCAGCAAGCAGTGCCCTTTGCCACCTTCTGGGAACCTCCTCTGGCATTGCCTCTTGCCATGTTAAGTTATATCCGTTCAGTGTGGTGTAAATGTGGGTCTGGCGTGTCTGTATCCTTAGAGGTTGTTACTGATCTGTTTTGTGTAGAGTTCTTGCTGTGCAGGTCCTGTCGAATGTGGTATTGTTGCTTGATCTATATTTCTCCGTTCACTCTTCGTGGTGTTGTTGTAGCTAGGTTGGGTATTAGTGGGATCCTGAGATATTTTGGATTTTTTTTTATTATTTATTTTGTCCCATAAGGTAGAGAGTTTTGGGTAGCACTTACTTCTCTGCCCCACTCGTCTCTGGCAGCTGTCTTCTCTCTTCTTGCCCTCATCTGGTCAGAGTAGTAGTGGGAGTGAAAAGTTGTGTTGCAATAAAATTTGGTTGAACCATCTTCCCTTGTGCTCTGGTGGTGTGAGAGCTTGAGTGTTCGCTCCATTTCTTCCGCTGCACACACCTATATATACCCCCCCCCCCCCCCCCCCTTTCTGTCAGGTGTGTTCTAACTTGACACTCGCTGATACGATGGAGACTGAATTTTCAGAAACCACGCTTAAGATGCACATTCGTAGGCATTACATACTGTAAAATGGGTAGATGAATAAATAAACGAATGAATAACAAAATGGGTACATAAATAAATAAGCAAATCATAGAGATGGGTCACATAAGCAATCAACCAATAGTCCATGGTGTTGGCATACGATGTCAGAGACTATAGCACATGCAGAACAGCAGCCAGTGGACAGCTGGCAGGAGACGACGTGTGTCAGCCACTGGCTCTGGCTAAGACGTGAGGATCTGGGGTGACCGAGGTCAGCGGGCAGAAGAGAACCTTCCCAAACACTTGTTACAATATGGCGTTGTACTGACTGTTCATTTCCTATCCCGGGTACTAGGCTTTTTGTTACAGTGTATAGAAAATAGCGGTTCCTTGCAAGTTTGCATGTGTGTTGTACGCGCGGGGGCGCGTACGCGGGGGCGCGTACGCGCGTGCGCGTGCGTGCGTGCGTGTGTGTGTGTGCGTGTGTGTGTGTGTGTGTGTGTGTGTGTGTGTGTGTGTGTGTGTGTAAGTGTGTGCGAGTGTGTGTGTGTGTGTGTGTGTGTGTGTGTGTGGTGGTGTGTGTGTGTGTGTGTGTGTGTGTGTGTGTGTGTGTGTGTGTGTGTGTGTGTGTGTGTGTGTGTGTCTCAGTACTAGCTGTTTAAAATCACTCTCTGCCTTGTCTCTGGAAACACTGCTTAGATTATCACGTCTTTTCCACAGTTCAATGTTCATGTGGTAGTAGCTATCGAACAGCCATAGTACTTTTCATCTTTGTGCAGAGAACACACAAACCAGACAGCGGCACACCTGCCCTCAACAGCATCAAAAATATAATGCCAGAGAGATACCCAAACCAACAGCGAAAGCCAGAACCTGACAGAAAATGTGACTGTGCAGACATTGGACATTCTTGCTTGCATGGTCTCAGAAAACAACCGGCTGAATTTCAGTGTGCTTAATGCCACTATACATTTCTTTGCATCCCAGATCAGCTCAGATGTTCTGCAAAATGGGTCTCTAAGCTGCACTCTGATGATTTCCGTTGAAAGGCAAGGTCCAGTCAGATCAGCTATCCACCTTACGGGTCACAGCCAGGATAGGCTGCATGTTCATTTCCATCATCAGACTTGCACGTGTTCCAACTCCGTTATGATTTACGAGAAATATGTTCTCATGCCTAGCAAAGATACGCCGACAGACTGGTCCAATGGAACAGAGTCAGGTGGACAGGGTGTGAGCCTGAACATGATCCCTTTCCTGTCTATGTCGCTAAGGACGATGAAATCCAGATTGTGTTTCACGTCAACGACCTCCGTGATCATTACAACGTGACCATTTTTGTCAGTGTCGACAGCTACAGCCCACCTAAACATGTTTTTGGAGGTTGTTCAGCTGTCACCAATCATTGGTATGGTTTATTCTTAATGCGTTAATCTTTTTGTTTTGCACATCTATGCACTGTTTGGTTGTGCATGCATGCATGCATGCATGTATGTATGTATGTATGTATGTGTGTATGTCTGTATGCCTGTATGCCTGTATGTATGTATGTATGTATGTATGCATGCATGCATGCATGCATGCATGCATGCATGCATGCATGTATGTATGTATGTATGTATGTATGTATGTATGTATGTATGTGTGTATGTATGTATGCATGTATGTATGTATGTATGTATGTATGTATGCATGCGTGTATGCATGTGTGTATGTATGTATGTATGCATGCATGCATGCATGCATGCATGCATGCATGCATGCATGCATGCATGTATGTAAGTGAGTATGTATGTATGTATGTGTGTGTGTGTGTGTGTGTGTGTGTGTGTGTGTGTGTGTGTGTATGTATATTTGTATGTATGTATGCATGCATACATACATGCATGTGCGTACGTATGTGTGTATATATGTATGCAAGTGCATGCACGTATATACGGATGTATGTAGTATACATGCATGCGCGTGCGTATGTATGTATGTATGTATGCATGTATGTATGTATGTATGTATGTATGTATGTATGTATGTATGTATGCATGCATGCATGCATGCATGCATGTATTTATGCATGTATGTATGCATGCATGCATGTGTGTGTGTGTATGCACGTTTGCGTATATGTATGTATGTATGTATGTATGTATGTATGTATGTATGCATGCATTCATGTATGTATGTATGTATGTATGTATGTATGTATGTATGTATGTGTGTATGTAGGTATATTTGTATGTATGCATGTATGTATGTGTGTGTATGTATGTATGTTTGTATGTATGTATGTATGTATGTATGTATTCATGTAGGTAGGTAGGTAGCTAGGTAGGTAGGTAGGTGTGTAGGTGTGTATGTATGTATTCTAAAGTTTAGATTTGATCATTGTATACTATGTCTACCACGGACTCTAAGCCAGACTCACAGCTCACCTGACCCCAAGTTACCCTGAACTCCTGACAACAAAACAAAGTGCAGCAGATAAACAATAATGAACCAAAATGAACTTTCATCCACAACGTACATGAGGCACTAAATACTCTTATGTAAATATGCGCATCCCAACATTACGCAAGCCTGCTGCATTCGTTCAAAGAAGGGTGAGAAAAGATAAAAACGACTTTAAGTCATGGCGTTGCCATCCCTCAGGTAGGCACAACATCTGGCCGCACAGGACTGCTGTTCTCACAAGGAGATACAGCCACCAAGACCCTTCAGGACAGGACAGGACTGCTGTTCTCATAGGGAGATACAGACACCAAGACATTTCAAGACAGGACAGGACTGCTGTTCTCACAAGGAGATACAGACACGAAGACCCTTCAGGACAGGAAACTCAACTCTGGGTAAGAGCCGGTCTGGGAAAGAAAAAAAAATCCACAAATAAATGGCTCTGACCGGAATCGAACCCATGACCACTCAACCAGGACTTTGGGACGCTAACCATTCTGTCATGGAAGCTTGGATGTCCATACGTCTATTTTCCCTCCTAACGTATCATACAGGACGGACTGTGGTGCAGCCTTTGATAGATCACTAAGCAGCCTCCCCGCCAACTTACCAAACACACTGTTCACTATTCATTTGCTCACTTCAAACAATTCAAAGCGTTCTGTTTAAGTGTCATCCAGGCCAGCTTGGTCAGCCCTTGAGCACCTACTTAACATGGGCTGTGCCATTGTCGTATGTGTGCGGTAAGTGTACACGTGTGTGACTATGG
>JADBJO010007661.1:54314-66814 GCA_016801955.1 Conus betulinus | reverse complement strand
CGTTCAATAACAGTATGGTCAGCTGTCAGACCCCAAACTTCGGCCCCGTACGTTAAAATAGGTTGAATCTGGCAATCAAAAATTTGAAGAAAAGTTTTGGATTATTTTCCCCCAAGTGACCATAGAAATTTTAAGAAGATACTGAAAACACATCTCTTAGCTTTCAGAGCCATTTCCTCCAGGGAGTATGAAAAAGTTAATCCTGTGGATAAAATAACTCCAAGGTATTTGTATTCATTCACAACATCTAACTGAGCACCATTATAAAACCATTTTTCTCGAGCTGCAATGTAACCCCCATTTCTGAATATTACTATTTTAGATTTATCATTATTGACAATTAGCTGAAGTCTGTTAGCAGTGTCACTTAATATGTTTAATTGGTGCTGAAGACCTACTACAGAGTGGGAAAGAAGAACAACGTCATCAGCAAAGAATAAGATAGGAATTTGTATTAAATCGGGTGATAAGCTTATTCCATGTTTACCAGATGAAACGATGTCATTGGCAAGCTCATTTATAACACAGAGAAAAAAGAACAGGGCTGCAGTTATCTCACTGCTCTAATCCGCGAGGACACATATAGGCGTCTGTAACGCTAATGGTTTGATCGAACTCTCTACTTCAACGTGATACGTACTCCTAATAGCTCGATACATTTTACCTTGAATACCATTTTTGCGTAGTATTGACCATAAATGATTTCGGTTTACTAAATCAAAAGCTTTTTTTTTTAAATCAATAAACGCTGCATAAAGTTTCTTTCCCAGAAGACAGCCGTTTTTGTACTAGTGTAACTAAAGTAAATATTTGATCAACTGTGCTGTACTTCTTTCTGAATCCCGCTTGTGACTCATTTAATATGACATTGTCTTCTACCCACTGTGTGTCAAACGTTTATTGAGAATAAAGTGTATAGTTTGCTGCTAACGTTCAATAATGAAATACCCCTATAATTGTCTGGTGAATTTACATCACCCTTTTATGTAATGGCTGTATTATGGATTCCGACCAGACCAGTGGAAATGTAGATAGATGAAGGTAGAAAGATAGATAGATAATTAATTAAATAAATAAACATAAACCATCTATATCTCTCTCTCTCTCTCTCTCTCTCTCTCTCTCTCTCTCTCTCTCTCTATCTATATATATATATATATATATATATATATATATATATATATATATAGATAGATAGATAGATAGATAGATAGATAGATAGATAGATAGATAGATAGAGATATAGACATATTGAATTATAAACAAATCTTGCTCTTATGTCTTAGATTTTAGAAATAGGGGAGTGATAAGTCTTCATATCTGCAGTGGTAGATAATTCTGCCCAACTGACAGTATGTGCTTGAGTGGGTGAATGAGGAATAATAAATGCTTCTCAAACTGAACCTTCAGCAAGCTTATAGTCTCCAAAGAGGGAGACAATCTCCAATTGTTCTAAACAATCACTTTATATCTGATAATGTTTTTAATAATTATTTTGTTATCATTTCGTTATTTCCCCATTTTTCTTCTTAGCATACATTTTATGTTTGTGTGTGTAGTTAGTAATCTAGAAATTTGTATTACTCTACCGTTTTTGTTTTGGAGACATGGCTGATAAATCACCTGACATGATTGCCATTTTACAGTGGAATGCCAGATCAATAATCACAAATGAATCATATCTTATTCGGCACCTTGCTAAATTCAAGTATCACATTTTAATATCACAGTGTCCAAATGTGTGTAAAACAAAATTACCCAGGTTGCCTAACTTTTTTTTCCCCCACCAGTACATAATCAAGTTTCTAGTGCAAAAGAAAGAATAAGCAGTGCTATTTACACCCAGCAAGGCACTGATTATTCTTTATGCCCATCACCGGTTCCATCAGGTCAACCAGACTTATATTCTTGGTTGAGGGGCTTGCGCGTCTCTGTGAGAGCTATGCTGGCGGGAGGTCCGTCTCTTGGCATGATCACCCAAGCCAGACAGGTCAAAGGGTAGAGACCAGACGATTAGCACTCACTGGCCCTCCAGGTTAGGGGTTTGAATTCAGCTAACAACCTGATCCTGTAAAGACTAGCCTATTACAGAAACTGCATCGACAATATCTGAAAAACAAAATGGTTGAGGGAGAGCCCTCTCTGGTAGAGCCCATGACGCGAGCTGGTGAAAGCCTTCAGGAAGCCAGTGCGCCGACTACTCTTCTGACGACCAAAACCAAGACCAGTATAGGGACCTGGAACATCAGAACCCTGAATGAGACTGGAAAAGTGCTCAAGTGAGTAGAGAGATATATAGATACAATCTGAAAATACTGGCCCGTGCGAGACAAGATGGACAGGAACAGGACAGACAAGACTTACGAACGGAGACACCATCATCTACTCTGGACAGAAGAAGGCTAGCCACACATGTGCTGAGAAGCATTGATGTTGACACCTGAGGCAACGCGAGCACTGCTGTCCTGGGAATCAGTGTCACCAAGGACCTGACTGCAAGGTTCAATTCAAAGGGCAGGAAAGTCACAATCCTACAGTGCTACGTTCCTACAAACAAGGCAGATATAGAGGTCAAAGAAGAATTCTATGAGCAAATCCAAGCAACTGTGTACAAAACACCAAGGAGAGACTTGAATCTCCTCATGGGAGACCTGAATGCAAAAGTGGGATCATACAACACAGACAGAGAACTCATCATGGGTAGACACGGTGTCGGAGAGCAGAATGAAAAAGGCGACCTCTTCACAGAGTTCTGTACCTTCAACGACCTGGTGATTGGAGGCACCCCATTTTCCCATAAGACCATTCACAAGACCACATGCATTTCCCCAGACGTCAAGACCGAGAACCAGATTGACCACATTACCATCGCCAGAAAGTGGAGGCGGAGCCTACGTGACGTCAGGGCGAGGCGAGGTGCGGACGCAGCATCAGATCACCATCTGGTTGTGGCAGTACTCAAGACCAAACTGAAAGCCTACACTGACCAGGCAGGAAGACCATCGTACAAGTTTAGTGTACACAGCTAAACGAGAAAGAAAAAGCAGAAGAATTCAAGGTAGAACTTGTGGAACAAGGTGGAACAAGGTGGAACAAGATGTGTGTGTGTGTGTGTGTGTGTGTGTGTGTGTGTGTGTGTGTGTGTGTGTGTGTGTGTGTGTGTGTGTGTGTGTGTGAGAGTGTGTGTGTGTTTTTTGTTATTTTTGTCAAACAAATTCTCAGAAGATGACATAGTTATCACAGCTCTGTGAAAACAGCAGCAACAGCAACAGCAGCAGCAGCAGCAGCAGCAGCAACAACAACAACAACAACAACACAAACATAACGCATGCACACCCACATCTATGGACTCTCCACTTCGCACACCTGCATCATTTCATTGATCCACACTTACCGATGCACATATATTGACAGTATATTCACGGGTCCTGAGAGATTCAAAGTTTTATCTCAGTTGACATTTGTTTGGTCATTTTAGGCGTTTGAAATGGTCTGGATACTACTCTCATTCCTTTGTTTCTTTGACTTCTAATAACCGGCGCACTAGCTGCGTGCTGTTTTCAACGACCCCCCCCCCCCCCCCCCCCCCCCCCCCCCCCCCCCCCCCCTAAAAAGCACACGCACATTTTGACTGTTGTTTGTAACGCCCAAAGAAGACAGAACATTCACTTGTATGCTTTGCATCGTGCATTTTGAGTGTTTCTCTGCACCTTGTTCTGTGTGTATTTATATTTTCTACATCCTCCTCTCATAAAAGGCATGGAAGGCCTCATGGACAAATTTACAGTGAAAAATGGACAGCTGGTGTCCATTGTTGACAGCGACTATACTTTCATCCGCACCAATTTATAACAAAAAAGGTGACATGATATACATTCCAATTGAATGTCATAATTTCCCACAATCAAATGGATAATCTACAGAGGCAGAAAAGCAACGGGCGATGGCAAAGAAAGATTCCCAGAAGGGAGATTCCGAAACTATTGGATGTTGAGGTGTGTGTGTGTGTGTGTGTGTGTGTGTGTGTGGGGGGGGGGGGGGGGGCGATCATGAAAAGAGAACTTAAAAAAAAGCGGTACACAGTACATCAGCCTCCTGAAGTATCCCTCAGTTTTCCAATGGGGGTGTATGTCTGTGGTGGGGGAGGAAGGAGGAGGATAGCGCATAGCTCACCTCAGTCATACACACAATTCCCATTGCGTCATAACTGTCAACATCAAAGCACTTCACGGGGACATCATCATCATTCTCACTGTCATCAACAACACCCACTGCTCTACTTTACCATCACCAGCATCGTCACCATCATCACTGTTTCTGTTTCATGTTTCCTGATGACGGTCATCTATGCTATAAACAGTTACAGACAAGGCCACAGTTATCCTAACAAATCCATACATTATACATTGACCCTAATCCTTCTCCTTCTCCTCCTCACCGTCATCATCGTCATTATCATCGCCATCATCATCATCATCATCATCATCATCATCAGCATCATCATCATCATCATCATCATCATCATCATCTTCAACATCATCATCACCATCACCGTCATCATTACCATCACCATTACCATCATCATCATCATCATCATCATCATCATCATCATGGTGATCCCTCAGTGTTGAGGAAGGCATCAGTGCAGAGAGGAGTGGCTCTGTAGACCAAGTCGTGATCTGCTGAGTCATGAGCAGACAGGACAGTGGAGGTCTGTTGTTGACACAGTATGGTCTCTGCTTGGTGGCCCACACTCTATTGCTGCCAGGGCTTTGAGGTGACGCACCTCTTCAAAAGTCTTTGGTGTTCTTCTGGTGAGCACGCCAGTGTGCTCTATCTTTGACTGTCGTCACAAGATCAACAGGGCAGATTCCACACCACTGGAGACTGTCTTTCAGCCTGTCTTTGCAGCGTGACATGGGTGACCTCTCTCTCTGCAATCCTGGCTCAGCTCTCCATACATCAGCTGCTTTGGAATCCGGTGGTCCTCCACTCTTATGACGTGGCCAGAGCAGTGGACCTGTCACTTAGGGATGGTCGCCTCAGTAGAGACACAGTTTGCCCTGTGTGATATATCTCCTGTTCACCGACCATGGTTTGCAGCTGTATAGAAGTACCAGGATAACAACAGCACCATACACTTCTAGTTTGGTGTGCACTGTGACACTGTGGTTATTAAGCACTCGAATTATTTGCATTGATTGAAATTAAAACGAAGAAGAAGGGGGCAGGAGGGAAGTGAGTGTGTGTGTGTGTGTGTGTGTGTGTGTGTGTGTGTGTGTGTGTGTGTGTGTGTGTGTGTGTGTGTGTGTGTGTGTGTGTGTGTGTGTGTGTGTGTGTGTGCATGTGTGAGTGTGTGCGTTCGTGCATGCGTGCGCGCGCAGTCGTGCGAGCGTGTGTGCTGCGTGCGCGCGCGCGCACGCGCGCGAGCGTGTGTGTGTGTGTGTGTGTGTGTGTGTGTGTGTGTGTGTGTGTGTGTGTGTGTGTGTAGATATCAAGGGTCTACTGCCAGAACCCAGTATCTCCCTCACACACACACACACACACACACACACACACACACACACACACACACACACACACACACACACACACACACACACACACATATATATATATATATATATATATATATATATATATATATATATATATATATATATATATATATATATATATATAAGCGGTATCTGACCAGGAGTTATATGTTAGTGAGCTTCCTCCCCATTGGAGATGGTCTCCTGCTGTGGAGACTATAAGCTTGCTGAAGGTTCATTTTGAGAAGCATTTATTATTCCCCATTCACCCACTCAAGCACATACTGTCAGTTAGGCAGAATCATCTACCACTGCAGATATGAAGGCTTATCACACCCTCTATTTCTACAATCTGAGACATAAGAGCAAGCTTTGTTTATAATTCAATATTTCTTGCAGTCATTGCAACACCAAGCTGCTCTGTAAGTTGCTGGAATGGTGCTCGGTACTTATCCTTGGAATTTATTGTTTTATTTGTAATTTAGTCCCTTGCGGATTCATTCCAAGAACTGGCCCTCAACACTTGTGTCTTAAGAGGTTATCTTTTTATATTTTCTACTTTTCACAACAAAATGTGGCTTGTTTTGCTCTTTCATGATTTTCTTTTGCTTCTTAGGTGGCACCTTTGGTTGCTTTTTTTTCAAAAAACTCAACAAACATACTATGGTATAGCACACCAGCCTTTTTCTGGTATAGCATTCTTCTTAAAACCGAAAAGGCAGAGGAGTCAAATTACCACTTTCCGCGGTCACTGAGGAGAAACACTCAGGTTTCGAAATACCGGTATCTGACCAGGAGTTATATGTTAGTGAGCTTTCCTCCCCCCATTGAGATGGTCTCCTGCTGTGGAGACTATAAGCTTGCTGAAGGTTCATTTTGAGAAGCATTTATTATTCCCCATTCACCCACTCAAGCACATACTGTCAGTTAGGCAGAATCATCTACCACTGCAGATATAAAGGCTTATCACCCCCCTATTTCTACAATCTGAGACATAAGAGCAAGCTTTGTTTATAATTCAATATATATATATATATATATATATATATATATAAAAGTGCCTTTCCAGATTTAAAAAAAAGCAACATCTGTTAAAATGAGGTATTAAGATGTAGAAGTAAAAAATATCTCTACAAGCTTGTTTCAAGCTTTCGCCCACTTGAGGATGCTTTTTTTTTTCTGGGCTTGGGGGGGGGGGGGGGGGGGGGGGGGGGGGTCCTATCGGTGTATATAGCGTGCCGGTTCTGATTTATTTTTGTTCGTGTGGGTCAATTACATTCATTGCACGTGCTATCTGTGGTTCTCGGGTCGCTTGCTGTGGTCTGTTCAGGGGGAATTGCTGACAGAGA
This sequence comes from Conus betulinus, assembly GCA_016801955.1. Classification (NCBI taxonomy): domain Eukaryota; kingdom Metazoa; phylum Mollusca; class Gastropoda; order Neogastropoda; family Conidae; genus Conus; species Conus betulinus. Next base: position 59,928 of record JADBJO010007661.1, on the reverse strand, counting down.
TTTCCATTTATGCCTGCAGTCATTTACTACTTCTACTTTTGTATTCAAAGTTGCTGAATAGGGTTTACATAGTATTAACCATTTTTTTTTCTCTGGAACATAAGTCGCATTTTTTATTTTGTTTTTTTTTGTTTTTTCGTACGGTGTTGCTCTTCTTATGATTTTCCATGATATGCTGTTTGTTTATTTTTCTATCTTTAAGTCTCCAAATGTATTTACTCAGTTCCGTTTGGTTTTGTGTATTTTCTTTGTTGAATGACTGTTTGTGGTTTGCGTATCTAGTTTTTAAAATGGTTTTCATTAATCCTTATATATGTTTCTTTTTTCATTTTTCTGATGTTACAGTAGCTTGGTATGCAGTATTATTGTAAAGGCATTTGTTGCTTAGGGGGCACTTTTTTTTTTTTTTTTTTTTTTTTTTTTTCATCACCCTTCCTTGCTCTGTTGCTTTTCATTTTGTTGGATAAATCAGTTATGTTTTTGAGGTTGAGCTTACATGAGTATGATAGTTTGATGGTGTTTTTGTTGAATATTCTGTACAGTTTGTGTTTCTTTTGGGAATGATGTTATCAGTATTTTAAAGAATTCTTTTCCTACGTTTGTTTTTACTCTTCCATCATACGGGGGGAGGGGGGTATACCATATGATCTTCCTTTTTTCCCTGTTTTTCTTGTTTCTGTTCATATTGTCTGGATTATATTGTAGTTTGTAATTGTAACTACTTTTTTTTTATTTTTTTTTTTTTTTTTTTTTAAGGCGGCTTGGTATTCTACTACTGCATTATTGAATACTCTTTCGTTGCATGACAGGTTGGATAGTCTCTTGTTTATACCATTGGGTATAGTTTTTAGTATAGATGGTGGGTGGTTGCTTTTGATATTTACATAGATGGGTGTTTTTTTTGTTTTTTTTTTTTTTTTTGTTTTTTTTTGTGGTGGTGGTGTTGTTGTTGTTTTTTTTCTACTATGGTTTGTACACGTGGTCGTTGAGGTCTAACGTTATGTCTAGGTAGTTCACTACCTTTTTGTTTGCTTCTATTGTAATTTTTAAATTGTGGTTTTGAAAAATTTTGCACAGTTCTTTTTTTCCTATTTTCAATGGTTCTTGAGTTATTGTTTAGTGCGGCGAGGCCGTCATCTCTGTATAGACAGACTTGTTTTCTGAGTTGTTTATGGAAAGACCATAAACCCAATTTCCACAACAACCCAACATGTAGACTAATAAACCCATCTAAATCTGAACTGGGCAAAATAAGTAAGAAAATCTTAGAAAAAGCCATAAAAAACATAAAATCAAACACTGAATACAACCTCTGGAAGAAAAATATGAGTTTATCCAATGGTTCAAAAACCTTAACAAACAGAAGAACACAGTATTCATCACATTCGACATAGTAGACTTCTACCCATCCATAGACGAAGAGCTACTCACTAAAGCTCTGAAATTTGCTAATAAACACACAGACATAACAGGGTCAGAAATGGAAATCATTTTTCACACCAAGAAAACTTTACTCTACAGCAGAGAAATGATACATGGATCAAGAAAACGAATAAAAACTCAACATTTGATGTGACCATGGGATCGTATGACGGTGCCGAAACATGTGAACTAGTCGGACTGTTTATACTATCCAACATCCAAAAGCAACTCGGAAAACAAGTCGGACTGTACAGAGACGACGGCCTCGCCGCGCTAAACAACAATCCAAGAACCATTGAAAACAAGAAAAAAAGAACTATGCAAAATTTTCCAAAACCATAACTTAAAAATCACCATCGAAGCAAACAAAAAGGTAGTGAACTACTTAGACATAACACTTGACCTCAACAACCACATATATAAACCATACAAGAAACCTAATGACACACCCATTTATGTAAACATCAATAGCAACCACCCACCATCTATACTAAAAACCATACCCAATGGCATAAACAAGAGATTATCTAATCTGTCACATAATGAAAGAGTATTCAACAATGCAGCAGCAGAATACCAAGAGGCATTGCAAAAAGTGGTTACAGCTACACACTACTACAATACAACCCAGATAACAACATGAACAAAAACAAAAAAAAGCAGGAAAAGGAAAATCACATGGTACAACCCTCCATATGATGGACGAGTAAAAACAAACGTAGGAAAAGAATTTTTCAAAATTTTGACAGCATCCTTCCCAAAAACACAAATTGTCCAAAATATTCAACAAGAACACCATCAAACTATCATATTCATGCATGCCTAACTTAAAAATATAATGATTCATCCAACAAAATGAAAAGCAACACAGCAAAGAAGGGTGAAGAAAGGAAATCCTGCAATTGTGCTAAAAAAAGAACAGTGTCCCTAAGCAACAAATGCCTCTATAACAACATTGTATACCAAGCCACTGTGACATCAGAAAATGAAAAAGAAACATACATAGGGATCACTGAAAATCACTTCAAAACCAGATACGCAAACCATAAACAGTCATTCAACAAAGAAAAATACAAAAACCAAACAGAACTGAGCAAATATATTTGGAGACTTAAAGACAAAAAAAAACTATAACATATCCTGGAAAATCATAAAAAGGGCATCACCATACAACAACATTTCAAAAAGATGCACCTATGTTCAACAGAAAAATGGTTAATACTATGCAAACCATACTTAGCAACCCTAAATACTAAAGTAGAAATAGTAAACAACTGCAGGCACAAATGGAAATCGTTGTCAGCAAACGCACCCTGAACTGTAAACAACCCCAAAAAAACGAACAATACGTGCAGCCAATCCAGTGGGTGATTGCATCTCTTACGAGATCCAAGGAAAGGCTGTTCTGCACACAATTCTTAGCCGCTGACAATGCTTGGGTTATTGAACAGCAGAGCTGACCACTCAGACTGTTCCGTAGCTTTTGATCTCCCTTGCATCCTTAAATGGATCCTCAAGCATAGGCTCAAAGATTGTCCCTTACATTTTATACTGTTTGCGTAATGTTTTTAGTTTTCAACAACTTTTTTCCTCTCCAAACTTTCGTTTTTTGCGATAGTTTCCCTCATGCAGCTAGTGAAGGGTTTTTCATATTTATGATATACATTTTCCCATTTATTTCATCTTCAACAATTTTTTTTTTTTTCCTCTCAATTTCTAATCTTTGCCAAATCATTACTATAATGATGGAAGAATTGTTAACCTGCACTTGTTTTCCCCCCCACTACTTAATTGTTCAGCATTATACTGTTTGGTCAATCAGTGGGTGATTGCATCTCTTACGAGATCCAAGGAAAGGTTGTTCTGCACAATTCTTAGCCGCTGACAATGCTTGGGTTATGAACAGCAGAGCTGACCACTCAGACTGTTCCGTATCTTTTGATCTCCCTTGCATCCTTAAATGGATCCTCAAGCATAGGCTCAAAGATTGTCCCTTACATTTTATACTGTTTGCGTAATGTTTTTTAGTTTTCACAACTTTTTTCCTCTCCAAACTTTCGTTTTGTTTAATTCTACTACCTTTTCGCTGGCTGCTTTGGGGGTGCTGTTGCATTCTTTTTCGAACCCTTGGCGGTCGGAACACCACAGAATTATGGACTGTGGTGTGTCTCTATCTGACGCCAAGAGCACAGACACAATCAGCCGTGTCTCCCTGATGAGTCCGATCCAGCGGACGAAAGGCCTCGGAGCAGGCGACACATATAGATCTGTCTTCGGGAGGGATTGCGATAGTTTTCCTCATGCAGCTAGTGAAGGGGTTTTCATATTTATGATATACATTTTCCCCATTTATTTCATCTTCAATTTTTTTTTTCCTCTCAATCTTTGCCAAATCATTACTATAATGATGGAGAATTGTTAACCCTGCACTTGTTTTCCCCCACTACTTAATTGTTCAGCATTATACTGTTTGGTCAATCAGTGGGTGATTGCATCTCTTACGAGATCCAAGGAAAGGTTGTTCTGCACAATTCTTAGCCGCTGACAATGCTTGGGTTATTGAACAGCAGAGCTGACCACTCAGACTGTTCCGTATCTTTTGATCTCCCTTGCATCCTTAAATGGATCCTCAAGCATAGGCTCAAAGATTGTCCCTTTACATTTTATACTGTTTGCGTAATGTTTTTAGTTTTCAACAACTTTTTTTCCTCTCCAAACTTTCGTTTTGTTTAATTCTACTACCTTTCGCTGGCTGCTTTGGGGGTGCTGTTGCATTCTTTTTCGAACCCTTGGCGGTCGGAACACCACAGAATTATGGACTGTGGTGTGTCTCTATCTGACGCCAAGAGCACAGACACAATCAGCCGTGTCTCCCTGATGAGTCCGATCCAGCGGACGAAAGGCCTCGGAGCAGGCGACACATATAGATCTGTCTTCGGAGGGATTGCGATAGTTTCCTCATGCAGCTAGTGAAGGGGTTTTCATATTTATGATATACATTTTCCCCCCATTATTTTCATCTTCAACAATTTTTTTTCCCTCTCATTTCTAATCTTTGCCAAATCATTACTATAATGATGGAAGAATTGTTTAACCTGCACTTGTTTTCCCCCCCCTACTTAATTGTTCAGCATTATACTGTTTGGTCAATCAGTGGGTGATTGCATCTCTTACGAGATCCAAGGAAAGGTTGTTCTGCACAATTCTTAGCCGCTGACAATGCTTGGGTTATTGAACAGCAGAGCTGACCACTCAGACTGTTCCGTATCTTTTGATCTCCCTTGCATCCTTAAATGGATCCTCAAGCATAGGCTCAAAGATTGTCCCTTACATTTTATACTGTTTGCGTAATGTTTTTAGTTTTCAACAACTTTTTTCCTCTCCAAACTTTCGTTTTGTTTAATTCTACTACCTTTCGCTGGCTGCTTTGGGGGTGCTGTTGCATTCTTTTTTCGAACCCTTGGCGGTCGGAACACCACAGAATTATGGACTGTGGTGTGTCTCTATCTGACGCCAAGAGCACAGACACAATCAGCCGTGTCTCCCTGATGAGTCCGATCCAGCGGACGAAAGGCCTCGGAGCAGGCGACACATATAGATCTGTCTTCGGAGGGATTGCGATAGTTTCCTCATGCAGCTAGTGAAGGGTTTTCATATTTATGATATACATTTTCCCATTTATTTCATCTTCAATTTTTTTTTTTTTCTCTCAATTTCTAATCTTTGCCAAATCATTACTATAATGATGGAAGAATTGTTAACCTGCACTTGTTTTCCCCCACTACTTAATTGTTCAGCATTATACTGTTTGGTCAATCAGTGGGTGATTGCATCTCTTACGAGATCCAAGGAAAGGTTGTTCTGCACAATTCTTAGCCGCTGACAATGCTTGGGTTATTGAACAGCAGAGCTGACCACTCAGACTGTTCCGTATCTTTTGATCTCCCTTGCATCCTTAAATGGATCCTCAAGCATAGGCTCAAAGATTGTCCCTTACATTTTATACTGTTTGCGTAATGTTTTTAGTTTTCAACAACTTTTTTTTCCTCTCCAAACTTTCGTTTTGTTTAATTCTACTACCTTTCGCTGGCTGCTTTGGGGGTGCTGTTGCATTCTTTTTCGAACCCTTGGCGGTCGGAACACCACAGAATTATGGACTGTGGTGTGTCTCTATCTGACGCCAAGAGCACAG
>JADBJO010007661.1:17376-37376 GCA_016801955.1 Conus betulinus | reverse complement strand
AACCACAAATAAAAACAAAGCAAAAGAACACACACACACACACACACACACACACACACACACACACACACACACACACACAACACACACACACACCTAAAACAAAACAAAAACAAACAAACAAAAAAAAACCCAATGATTTTATGATTTGAATATAGATTACAAATAATCTGTGTAATTTCCACACAGCACAAGGTGACAACCTATAGATTATTTCAAAAACAAAAAAAGGGGGGAAAAAAAACTACGTGAAAAAACACCAAGAAACGTTTGTATGAATGTAAACAAAGCACTTTAAAGAAAACCCAACAGGAAAGCGACAATAACAAATTAACGCAACCGAACGCCTTTAGGATGCGTCACTAAAGGCAAATGTAGTCCTAAAAGAGAAACTAATCAATGTACAAACCAAACATCAAATTTAGCAGACGCCTAATGTAGAACACATGGCGAATTGTGTCGTCAATCCATAACAGTCGCTTCACAGTGTTTCAGTGGATTGCAAGGTCTATTTCCACTGACCTGTTTTTTTTTGAAAGTCATGTTCTGGAGAAAGGCTATGGTATTTTAGCGCGAGAGTCATTGAATGTCGAGAAGAAAAAGCTTCCCAATCTTAAGAAATATTACTACCCACCTCTTTACAGTATCAGTGAGGTCAATAAAAAAAAAAAGGTGCAAACTGCTATCTATATTAGACTTGGCCTTGAGTTTACAAATATTAGCCCACCTCCAGTGCCCATAGATAAACAGGATGTGTTTGCTACAGGTGCTGTCATCAAAGTCAATAAGGAATCAGTTTATATATATTCTGTCTGTGTACTATCCTAATGGCTCTAAAGAGGATGATACAGATTGGCTAAAACATACTGATTTTACAAAGAGGAACTGTATTATGATGGGTGACTTTAATGTCCATTTTTTGGGACACAAGTTGTAATAAAGTGGCATCAAATAGATGTGTCGAAAATATCGTTGTTTCAAATTTGATTTTATTAAACGACGGTAGAATTACAAGAATTTCTGATGTAGTTACTCACAAGTCTAGTGCAATAGATCTATCGTTTGTTTCCCCAAATATAGCGGTTAACTATAACTGGTCCGCAGTAGTAGATTGTTTACGGAGTGATCACCTTCCCATTACAATACTTTTTAATGAAAATATATTTGATGAAACGTCTACCACCGAATGTAAAATTCAAAATTGAACTATAAATTGACCAACTGTGAAGCCTTTCAAACTTTTCTTCTGTCACAAAATACGTCACCAATTGAGGATGACGATCTAGATTATTTTATGTTAATTTCTCAAAAGAAGTATTATTAGCAGATGAAAAGACTATCACAAAACATAAATACATAAAAGATTGGAAAATATGTAGGCAACGTATGGTGGACAGAAGTATGTAGACTCGCTGTATAGTCAAAGCAAAAACGCTACAAAACATGGATAAGAAATACGTCTGAAGAAATCTTTACAGTCATGAAACTAGAAAAGAATAAATGTGCTAAAATTATTGCTCAAGCTAAAAAGTACTGAGTTGAGTTTTGCGAAGCCGAAGTATCGGAATCAAAAGATTTGTTTGGAATTTGTTTTTGAATTCTAGTTTTGACATTAACGAAGCCACCGATGTTATTTCCAGCTACATTTCTTTCTGTGAACACATGATTGTACCTACTAAAACTATCAAAATATTTCCCAACAACAAAACCTTGGGTTACAAAATCTCTGAAAATAACTCTAAATGAGAAAAAAAAAAGAGCTTTTCAATCAGGCAATAAAAGCGATCGTAAGGTTGTACAAAAGAAACTGCAAACGGAGATTGAAGAATCAAAGAGAGCTTACAAGAGAAAAGTTGAAAACATGTTCCAGAATGGAAATATGCGAGATGCATGGAAAGGAATAAAGGTTTTATCAGGTTCAGGAAAATGTTCAAACCAAAATATTAGTAACAAAAAAAACAGCAAAAGAACAGAAGCAATTTGCAGAAAAGCTGAACGATTTTTACTGTAGATTTGATGATAAGATTTTAGTAAAGAATTAAAGGAAGTGAAGGAAGAACTCCAAAGCAAATGTAAAAACGATGTTGATGGAAGTGATTCTGTTGTGATTGAGGAAAATGATGTTCAGTTGTTTTTCAAACGTTTAAATGTGAGAAAGGCAATGGGCCCTGATAATATCTGTGGAAAAATTGTTGAAGGTGTGTGCTTCTCAGCTCTCCTATGTTTACAGTCGTTTGTTTACCTGGTCACTTAGAGAATGTATAATTCCTGTTTTATGGAAAAATGCCACTGTATGTCCTGTTCCCAAAAAACGCAACCCAAGCTGTTTAAATGATTACCGACCAGTTGCCCTCACATCTGTTGCAATGAAATGTCTTGAAAGAATTGTCCTCAGTTATGTTTTTAAAAGATACTACACAGTACCAAGACCCGTTTCAGTTCGCATACCAACAGAACAGATCAACAGATGATGCCACACACTCACACTTCTCCATCATGCTTTTTTTTTTTCACACCTCGAAAAACCTGCCTCCTTTGTACGCATTCTCTTTATTGATTTCTCATCAGCATTCAACACAACACCATACAACCACATCTGATGGCAAAGAAACTCATTAACATAAATGTGGGTAACAAGCTCATTCTTTGGATAATTGATTTTCTTACACAGAGGACACAGTCTGTTCGATATCAAAGTGTTGTTTCGTCTTCCAGAGTCATTTCAACTGGCGCACCCCAGGGTACTGTTTTATCACCAGTGCTTTTTACTCTGTACACAAATGATTGTTCAGGAAGTGATTCAACTTTGTACATTAAATATTCAGATGACTCAGCACTTGTGGATCTTTCCAACTCTGATTCTGTGTTACTTCAAGGAGGTTCAAAGATTTGTTGACTGGTGCGATCATAACTATCTTGATCTGAATGTAACAAAAACGAAAGAAATGTTGATTGATTTTAGAAAGAATCCAAAAAGCTGTACCACCACTTTTTATCAAAGTGCTGAAGTAGAACGTGTTGAATCATACAAATATTTAGGAACTTTTATAGATAATAAGCTGAATTTTAATCCCATGTTGAGTATGTCCACAAAAAATGTCAAACCAGATTATATTGTCTTCGCAAGCTGCGATCATTTCATGTGAATACTGACATTCTTCGGACATTTTATTCATGCTTCTTGGAATCTGTTCTAACTTTCTCATTTATGTGTTGGTATGGTGGGTTGACTGTGAAGAGCAGAAATGTGCTTGAGAAAGTGGTGAACGTGGGAGAAAAAAATCGTTGGTGAGAGACAAAAAAGTCTGAGTGAGCTATACAGGTGCGTGTGTGTTTGTAAAGCGAAGAAGATTACGTGTGACCAGACCCACGTTCTTGCAAATCAGTATGACCTTCTTCAGTCAGGACGAAGATATCGATCGGTTAAATGCAGAAGTGTCAGATTTAAACAAAGTTTTATTCCCCTGTCCATTGATTTCATGAACCGAGAAGATGTTTAATTGAAAATCCCAAATTCCTCTATATGAATGTATGTCATATGTGAGAAAATGGGTAATGTGGCTAAATTATTGTCTTCCTCGTGGAAAGTATTACTGCACTCATTATTCCAAAAATGTTGTATAAAAAAGGGGATTTTTTTTGGAGATTACATTGAAAAGCTTCCTAACAGAAAGAAGCATATGTACACGTATTGGAAGAACTTGTTCATCATTTAGGAATGTAGATATGGGTATTCCTCAGGGATCAGTTATTGCTCCCATGTTGTTTACAATCCTGATCAATGATCTTCCCAGATCTATGTCCAAAACCACGCATGTAGTTCAATATGCAGATGCTGTCGCTATTTGGATTAACTGTACATTAAGGCAACATTCAAATAAAAGAACAATAAACTTTGTACATGAGATGTACCAAAAGGTAATGGATAGATTATATATATATATATATATATATATATATATATATATATATATATATATATATATATATATATATATATATATATATATGTATGTGTGTGTGTGTGTGTGTGTGTGTGTGTGTGTGTGTGTGTGTGTGTGTGTGTGTGTGTGTGTGTGTGTGTGTGTGTGTGTCTGTGTGTGTGTGTGTGTGTGTGTGTGTGTGTGTGTGTGTGTGTGTGTGTGAAGAACAACGGAGATAAAACATGTCTTATGTTGTTTAACAATGGTAAGAACCCAAAGGTGCTACTACCCTTGCTTTTGCTAGAAGGTCTGATTCAAGAATATAGACAGAAAGTTACATTTCTGGGGGTATCTTAACCCTGAAGTTGAACTGGAAAACACATATTGAAAATTTGATTGATAAGACAAGAAAAGATTAAACGTTCTTAGAATAATATGTTGTCAACCATGGGGTCATTACTGTCATACCCTTTTACATCTATACATCTCTTTAGTCCGATCGAGATTGACATATGCACAGGAAGCGTATTTCTCTGCTCCTAATCATCTTTTTAAGATATTGCAAAGCTTGGATAGTAAGGCCATGAAATTAGCTCCAGGAGCTCCAGTTCATACAAACACTTATAAATGTTATAAAGAAACAAATATATTACCACTAAATTAAAAGCGAATATTGGATGTGTCCAAATATATTGTCAGAAGTCTTTCTGTTCACAATTCAGTTACTGAAGAAATACTGATGGATCCCAGTAAAGATTTCCTAAAAGTTCGACAAACATACCATACATCCAACCAATTAGAAACTACACATCTGACTTTATGTCACATTACAATATTGATGTTACTGCTATACCAAAATTTCCTGCGGTACAATCACAAACTACACATCTGACTTTTTGTCACATTACAATATTGATATTACTGCTATACCAAAATTACAAATCCTCTGACAGTGGCTCTGGCTTTATAATACCAACTTTAAATGTCAGGTAATCATATCATTTAGGAAATGGGTTTTCAATTTATACTTCAGAATTATATGCAATATTGAAGGATTTAATGTGTATATATGATACACCATTGCTCTTGCTCTCTCTCTCTCTCTCTCTCTCTCTCTCTCTCTCTCTCTCTCTCTATATATATATATATATATATATATATATATATATATATATATATATATATATATATATATATAATCCTACTGTGTGTTAATTCCAAATCTGTTTTACAATCAGTAGAGCGTTGGGACTGCAAAAATAGAAAAAAAAATGCGTTTTGAAATAAAACATTTATTGCATTGTTTCATAACTCTAGGCAAAATATTTGATTTTTGATGGGTCCCAACTCACTGTGGTATAAAGTGGAATGAAACAGCAGACAGATTTGAAAAAAAAAAAAAAAAAAAAAAAAAAAAAAAAAAAAAAAAAAACTTAGATTTGTCCTCTTGTGAATTAATCCAAATTACGGAAAAGTACGTATATAAGCAGATTTTTTTTCGGTAAAAAAAATACTACTTTACCATCGTGCACTAGTGACAGTGGGTAGTCCTGGCTTCATCTGGAAATCTCTTGTAGATCTAGGTCTAAATCTACGACTACCACCAGGAGCATCTTCCTTCTTTTGTTGAGAAGAATACATCATCCTTGCTGCGTTATCCGTACGAACAGCGTCAGGGGACTTTATATTCTTTGTTTTGATTCAGACGGGTTCTGCTTTTATTTTTTAAGTGGATTTTTGTGTCTATCGTTCTTGATTTTGGACCGCGTGCTGGTGTAACAACTGGTGAGGCCGATACTGGTGTTTTAACGACAGCACAGTAAGGCAGAGCTTGCTGAGAAGACGGCACTACTTTTCCAGTCTTATCCTCATTATGATTTTTCTGCAAGCTTAAGGTGGGTGTTTGTTAGATTTTCTATGTTCTCCTATGCCACGATCCGATCACATAAACATTTTACGCCTGTACTCATACTGTCCTGTTGATCAAAAAGGCCTACTGTTGGCAGACTGGAACTAAGGGTAGAATGGTGTTGAACAGCACTGTCAAAGATGCTACCATTGGAAGCATTTTTTTTCTAAGCCATCGGTTGTAGTGGCGACGTTTTCTTGGGTTTCATAGGCTCTGACTTGTTCTCAGTGCTAACTGAACATGTTCTTGTAGAGTTCTTTGAAGAAGCATCTCGCACTAGTTGAATCCTGGTTTTAGTCATGACTATACTTATAAGAAACACAACTGTCCGCGACCTGGGTTAGTGCAATACTCCTGCCGCCATCTTGCGCATGAATCCCTGAATCAGAGAGTGAGACACTGGGTGTGTTTAATTCAGTGGGTATAGTGCCTTCATTAGCAGGACCTGTGAACGTGGGGGACTTGACAGGATGTGGGGAAGGCTCCACGCTCTCCACACAGCTGTTGTGACTGCCACTGTGTGTGTGTGCGTGCGTGTGTGTGTGTGTGTGTGTGTGTGTGTGTGTGTGTGTGTGTGTGTGTGTGTGTGTGTGTGTGAATGGAAAGGGCGGAGAGCTTCTTACACTAAGGGTTCCTTTCCATTACAAGATGTTAGAGACTGGACGAGTGGTGACACTGATGCACACAATCAATGGCACCAACGTGAAGTGCATGAGACATAATGATGATGTGACAACGATGATAGGACGAGTTTGGACAACAGATTCTATACTCAGACACTTCCTCTTTTCACAGCTACTTACAATAAGTCAAATGTTTGCTTATGTTGTGTATCTGTACTCTATACGCATTCATCTGTACATTTTTTAACTCATTTGTCTTGTCTACCCCAACGTTACAATAGCCTTTTTGCGTTTAGAACATGTGTTGTGTAGTGTTCTGACTGCAGTGATTCTGTCTCCTTGCAATTGCAGGACTTACATATCTTACAATTGCATGGATTTGTTTCTCCTTACAATTGCAATGATTCTGTCTACTTAGAATTGTATCGATTCTGTCTACTTACACTCGTAGTGATTCTGGTTCCTTCCAGTCGTAATGATTCTGTCTTCTTACAATTGTAGTGATTCTGTCTTCTTACAATTGCAGTGATTCTGCATCCTAACAATTGCAGTGATTCTGATTCTTACAATTGCAGTGATTCTGTCTTCTTACGATTGTAGTGATTCTGATTCTTACAATTGCAGTGATTCTGTTTCTTACAATTGCAGTGATTCTGATTCCTACAATTGCAGTGATTTTGCATCCTTACAATTGCAGTGATTCTGATCCTTACAGTTGCAGTGATTCTGTCTTCGTACACTTGCAGTGATTCTGTCTTCTTACAATTGCAGTGATTTTGATTCTTACAATTGCAGTGATTCTGCATCCTTACAATTGTAGTGATTCTGTCTCCTTACAATTGCAGTGATTCTGTCTTCTTACAATTGCAGTGATTCTGATTCTTACAATTGCAGTGATTCTGATTTTTACAATTGCAGTGATTCTGTATCCTTACAATTGTAGTGATTCCGTCTCCTTACAATTGCAGTGATTCTGATTCTTACAATTGCAATGATTCTGCATCCTTACAATGCAGTGATTCTGATTTTTACAATTGCAGTGATTCTGTCTCCTTACAATTGCTGTGATTCTGTGTCCTTACAATTGTAGTGATTCTGTCTCCTTACAATTGTAGTGATTCTGACTCCTTACAATTGTAGTGATTCTGTCTCCTTACAATTGCTGTGATTCTGTGTCCTTACAATTGCACCGATTCTATCTCCTTACAATTGCATTGATTCCATCTTCCTACAATTGCAGTAATTCCATCCCCCTACAATTATATTTATTACATTTCTTTACAATTGTAGTGATTTCATCTCCTTAGAATTGCAGAGGTTCTGGTGGACCATTGCCGAGGATACTAATGGTCCACTGCCTAGGATCCTGGTGGTCCACCACCTAGGATCCTGGTGGTCCACTACCTAGAATTCTGGTGGCCCAGTGCCCAGGGTTCTGGTGGTCCACTGCCCAGTGTTATGATGGTTCACTGCCTAGGGATCTGATGGTGCACTGCCCAGGGTTCTGATGGTCCACTACCTAGGGTTCTGGTGGTCCACTGCCCAGGGTTCTGATGGTCCAGTGCCTAGGATTCTGATGGTCCACTGTCCAGGGTTCTGGTGGTCCACTGCCCAGGGTGCTGATGGTCCACTCCCTAGGATGCTGATGGTCCACTCCCTAGGGTTCTGGTCCATGGCTCAAAGTTCTGGTGGTCCAGTGTCCAGGGCTCTGGTAGTCCACTGGCTAGGGTTCTGGTGGTCCACTGACAAGGGTTCTGGGTGGTCCACTGTCCATGGTTTTGGTGAGTCGGATCAGTGAGGGCCAGTCTCCCTCATGCAGCTGGTCGTGATGCTGTGTGACAGAAGAAGCAGCTCCTTTCACTGAGATTTTCTATAAATGCATGATCACAGAGAGAGAGAGAGAGAGAGAGAGAGAGAGAGAGAGAGAGAGAGAGAGAGAGAGAGAGAGAGATTTATACAACGTGGCTTTCGCATGCTCGTTGACTCCCAGATTAACATTTTGGTATTGTTTCTTATTTCAGTGTTTTTCTAATACGCAACGGTGCAGCTATAATCCAGAATGTTTAAATTTAGCCGATGAATATGGGTGTGCTTTTAGGCACAATAAGTTACCGATCTTATTACATCATATCAGACTGAGAGAAATGGATTCTGATGTATCTTATTATAATGATCATGATCATCATCTCAACCCCCCAGCAGTGGTTCAGTTTGATACATCTCTGTCTGGCAAGGTTTTCTTTGAACCCCTTCCATCCTCTACCAATGATGATGATGACAGTAATGACGTAGCAGTGTGTCCACAGACTCACTTCCAGTGTCCTGAAGATGGTTACTGTCTGCCTGTCTTTGTCCTCTGCAATGACATGTATGACTGTCCAGCTCGTGAGGATGAGATGCACTGTGAGCAGTTGACATGTCCAGGGTTCTACCGGTGCCGGGGTTCCCATGTCTGTCTGCATCCTGACCACGTGTGTGATGGATTCCTGCACTGTAAGCAGCAGGATGATGAACGGTTCTGTAATCACGTGTGTCCCACGAACTGCACGTGCCAGGGTCTGTCTTTTCACTGCAGCAGAAAATTCAATACAGCGAGTTTTACTGACGTGCGTTCTTTGGATGCCAGCGACAGTGGTCTGAGGCCGGAACGTCTGTGGAACAATACCATGTTGGTGTTTCTGGCTCTTCAACGTTGTGATCTCATCACCCTCTCTCTTCCCCCGTTATCCAACTTGGTCATTTTAGATGTCAGTTACAACCTCATCCCCACACTGACCACAGACATGTTGAAAGATGTGAATCATCTCAAGGTGTTGCTGCTGACAAGTAACCCTTGATTGAAGTGTGTTTGTAGGTCACCGATTGTCAGAGTCACCAACCCCACGCAAACTCCAGGCGGTCAACGTGGTCTCCTCACTGACCGTCCTCAACCTGTCACAGAGTGGCCTGCAGCGGGTGACAGGCAGTTTGCCCACACCACAGCTACAGACACTGGACGTGACAGGATGTGACCTGCACCATCTCCCCCGTCACTGGCTCATCCCCCTCTCCCTGTTACACTCTGTACATACAGACCTGCCCACACTGTGTTGCCCTCAGAACTTGCCTGCAGACTTCCACTACCAGAACTGCCATTCCCCCTCCCCTCTCTTCTCCTCCTGTCACAATCTGCTGGGATCACCCGCTCTACGTGCTGTGACTGCCATCCTGGCCGCTGTCACCTTGCTGGGGAATGCAGTAAACCTCTTCTTCCTGCTGCGTGGAGATCTGGAGAAGAGGAGCAGGTGTGCTGTCTTTGTGTGTCAGTTGTCCCATATCCAACTTGCTGATGGGGGTGTATCTGGTGGGTGTGTGTGTGGCTGACCAGGTGTACTGGGGGGAGTATCTGTGGGTAGACAGGTGGTGGAGGTACAGTCTTTGGTGTTCCCTGTGCAGCTTCCTGTACCTGTTCTGTGTCCAGGTGTCTGCCTTGATCCTGGTGTGTCTGACAGTGGGTCACTGTGTTCAGCTGGCCAGCCCAGACCTACAGGTGTTGAGCAGAAGGCAGGTGGTGACCTCCAACGTCCTGTGTTGGGGGATGGGTGTCATTCTGTCCACCACACTCCATCTCTTCCCCTGGACGTCACAGCGTCAAAGCAGCCTGTGTGTCCCTTTCCCCTTGGCCAGGACCCTGGGTGCCCATGACCATGGGTTACATGCTGTGGTCATACTGAACACACTGCTGATGGCAGTGACAATGGCAGGTCAGGTGTACATCTACATCATCGTTCTTGCCAACCCCATCGTGTTTCTGGTCAACTCTCAAAGATCACACCAGCTGGACTCTGCTCGCCGCACCATTCCCATCTCAGTGACTGACGCCTGTGGCTGGTTCCTGGTGGATGTTCTGGTGCTGCTGATGCCCACACTCAACGTCATGCCTGAGGACATCCGCTCTGCTGGGACAGCCTTTGTCTTGCCATTCAACATGGCAATCAATCCGCTTCTGTACGTGTTGAACGTGGCCTTGGAGCGACGCAGACACACCCAGCTACAGCGTGTGCTGCAACGGCTGGGAAACAAGGTCAAGGACAGACAACAGGACAAAAAGGGGCCAGTCTGAGGCCCTCAAAACAGTCACTGAACGGAAATGGAGCGTTTTGATTAATGACGAAAATGTTGGGCGTTTCGGTACTTGGGAATGAAACATTTCAATTGATGTAAGTGATGTTAGGTAGTTTGGTAGGTTGGTACTTTCTCTGATGTTCATCGGTCAAACAGTCCAGTCCCTGGCCAGGCCCTAGCATCGGCATGCACACAGGTCTCAGAATGGTTTCCGGGATTGCCCAACCACTTTTGATCGTTTGTTAGGAGAGAAAAGAAAGGAGACAAATAAATGTAGGAAAGAAAGAAAGAAAGAAAGAAAGAAAGAAAGAAAGAAAGAAAGAAAAGAAGAAAAGAAAGAAAAGAAAGAAAGAAGAAGAAAAGAGAAAAGGAAAGGGAATCAAAACTGACAACATCAAAATTGCTGTGATAGTGTATGTGATGTATATAATCTTCTTTCGAGTATCAATGCAGTGTTGTGTTGTGAGGCATTTCACTCTGCAGTTATACACTGCTACGTTGCACCGTCATATCATGTCATCTGTGGCATGTTTTGCTGTTCTGTCCTGCGGTTTGCAAGCTAATCATATGCTGTCACACGACGAGTCTAGTGCACACACTCACATGCACACAGACAGCCCATGCGCCTCACGTGCAACAATACATTTGACTCCTTTCTTCTAATACAACAATCTAGACTGCAATTTTAAAATTCTCCCAGTGTTTAAGACAAATGTTCTTTTTCCTTCTACTCATGCCTCACTTCGTTTCGGGCGCGAGGGAGTTTGAATGTTTTCCTCGGTTTTTCTTTTCACAGTATGGTATTTGAAGAGAGATGTGACAACACTAATAACTTTTCCCCTGTGATAAAAATTGTTCAGCCTGTTTTCGCAGGAATGTGTCTAGGTCACACTCCCTCAGTTCATTCGCCCATTTTCAAAGGTCTTTCAGGTCATACAGCCGACCAATTCGCCTCACATAAGCAATCCATTCTGTGTTCCCAAACCCTAATTCTCTTTAATTTTTCCAATGGGGAAAAACTCCTCTTTATTTTCAATCACCAAAATGATACAATCTTTGCAAGAGGACAATCCTTCAATTACCAAATGTGTACATCCTTTCCAAGAGGCCATTCCTTTAATTACAATCATCTCATCAATCCCCAATCATCCACTTCAAAATTTCTCTTGACAGTAGACATTCCTCCCATGGAGAGTTCCGTATGACCATGACTCTTGTCTCAACTGACAATCTTAAGCCCGTAGCTCCAAAAAACATCTCGAGGGCTGCAAAGGGCTTATTCAAAGTAGTACCTTCAACGTATTGGATATTGGACCCCAAAAGTCAAAGCACGTTTTTAGTAATCTAAATTAATAACTTACTTGGAATATACTTGTGATGATCAATCACAGGAGTCACATCTTATCTATCAGATGTGTGAAACAGGTAGACTTAATTCTGATCACGATCAAATTCGAGAATAAACGATCACAATTCGAGATAGCGACGAAAAGCCCATACCCACCCTAGGATCATATACGGGCCTACAGATAGATGAGAGTTCAACTCTGTCTCTGCTTACGTCATACTTCTTCTTTCCCTTCTCCTCTTAGCTAATATCTCTCTCTCTGTCCTTTCTTCTAGACTCTCTCTCTCTCTCTCTCTCTCTCTCTCTCTCTCTCTCTCTCTCTCTCTCTCTCTCTCTCGATAAAACATTGTTTGGAAACTTATCGCTTTTCTTTCGTTTGATTAAACAATTAAGTGAATTACGAGAAATTAAGAAAGAGAGGAGGTTAGTTGCCGTCAAGGACATTGACAAACAAAGCACAGGACAAGACACAGAAATTGTTTTTACGTTAATTTAAACAACGCATGATTGACTGTTATAGACAAAATTGGGATAGTAGAATATTTGATATAGGTGCATATTAAACATATCGTTCCTTCAAATCCTTCTAGCAGCATGAAAAATATTTGACTGAATTTACCATTTCTAAATTTCGCAAAGTGTTCGTGATATTTCAACTTGGTATTAGTGATTTGATGTCCATCAAAGATATACACTAATCTCTAAAAACTGCCCATTCTATCACCAAATCGGAGACGAAATGCACTTTTTAATTGTTTGTCCATTGTGAAGGACCGTATTTCGTCCGGTCCCAAATTTTGTGGACATGTTGACCGGAAGAGGTAAACCTGTAAAAACGGTTGACCTGTTTACCTGACTCCTACTGCGTTTTGTGTCAGTCAGGTCGACGAGGATTTCCCTTTAGTCTCCGCAGAGCTACCGGCCAAGCAACACTTCCTGAGAGCCGACGGGAGACTGGAGTGTCCTCGCTGGCAGCCTGTATGTTTTGATAATTATATTGAAGTTAGGATTGAAATTAATGAAGATATTCTTTTCCACAGGTGATTGAAGACTTTACAACTCTTGGTAAAGGCCTAAAAAAAGTTGATCGCTCCCTTGATAAATCTTATGTTTTGACGAAACATAGGGTGACAGTAGGAAATTGTATTTAGTGGAATGCACGTCGAGAGGAGGATGAGGAGAATGGAGTGTGTAGAAGGAAGAAAGAATATGTATACTGATATGTGATTGGAAAAAAAAAAACGTAATCTAGTTAAATCACTGTATTATTGAAAAAAGGGTGTTGTTTATTTTTTTTCCCCAGAGCATGATAATGATGTCAGTGTTGGTGAGCTCTGGAAATGAGCAATAAAAATCATGGTGCATAAATTGTCTAAAAATGTATTCTGATTCTTGTTGTGGAAAGATAAAAAGGGACGAACGGAAATCGTTCCTTGAAATGTAATTGGACACGTCTAGTGATAATGTGGTATGATAAAAAACATTGTTTTCTCAGTAAAATGGGACAAAAGGAATTCGTTCCTTTGTATGTAATAATTGTATTCTTGGTACTTTGATAAAGGGTTCCATGTGGGAATCCTTTCAATGTAAACAATCACGGTGTTAATCAAAGTACATTTTCTATCGTAATGCACCCACTGTAGTGAAGCTTTGTAGATTCTGTAAAGGGTATTTTCCACAAGTTCCAGTGAAATGTATATTGTGAATCCTGACTGGTAGTTACGAACAAGAACGACGAAAGTGTTGAAAGTAGGCTAGATAAACAAGGTAGCTATCAGTTCCCCCAGGTGTCGGTGAAGCCCCGTGTCCGACCTGGAACTGACTGCCGACCGGGTGTGGGGTGCAGCCCGTGCCCAGCTGTTATCTCCAGAAAAAAAATTGTGTTGTAACTCTGTAGTACCTAGATAAGAATATAGGTCTCTGGATTCTGGATTCGACATTAGAAAAGTAGTTAGAATCAAAAACTTACTTTAAGAATATTTCGACAGGGTCACCCGGTCTTCTTCAGCTCACTGTCGCTGCTGTGGCAGCGAGGCCTGGTGGGGCGACTGCTGTGTGGAGTGAATGGTTATCAGGATCTGACTGAAGGTCCCAATACTTGTGTCAGGTCCCAATACTTGTTACCGAAATATGAATACAACAAGAAAGTACAGACCCTTCTCAGTGATACAAACACCTATGAAAATCTCAAGACTGACCCTACGAAGAAAGTGAAAAACCAAACTTATCAATCTACTAAAGAAACAGAAGAAAGAAGATTCTATCTCCCCTAGTCTTTACCAACGACTTTACCCCACTTATGAATCCACGCCTACGCTGTATGGATTACCACGATACACAAGAAGGACGCCCCCTCCACCCCATCGTGTCAAGCTGTGGCAATGTCATGTACAATGCCTCCAAATTCCTGACACAAGTATTGAGACCTTCAGTTGGGCAGACCAAGCACCACATAGTCAACAGCACAGATTTTGTACAGAGATGGAAAACCAGCAACTGGCTCCAGGGGAGAAACTTGTCCCCTATGATGTGTGTGCACTCTTCACTAGCATCCCTGTACCCAAGGCTCTCCAAGTATTCGGGAGAAGATTGAGGATGACTACCACCTTCATCACCGGTATGACCTCACTACAGAACGTGTGCTAGAATTGCTGGAACTATGCCACACTAGCACCTACTTCTCTTTCAACCATGAGTTCTACCAGCAGAAACAAGGAGCTGACATGGGTTCGCCAGTATCTCAAGTGGCAGCCAATCTGTACATGGAGCATTTTGAAAAAGCAGCCCTTGAGACCGCTGCCAACCCTCCCAGCATATGATACCACTATGTGGATGACGCCATGACCCGCATACAGGAGACAGAGGTTGACAGCTTCACCACTCACCTGAATTCCATCGATGACAGTATCCAATTCACCCCGGAAACTGAATCAGAAGGGAAGATCCCGTTTCTGGACACTCTCATCACCCGAACCCAAGATGACAGGGTGGAGACCAGTGTCTATAGGAAACCCACCCACACTGACCAATATCTGAACTTTCACTCCACCACCCCCTCCAACACAAGAGAGCTGTTGTCAGCACCCTCAAGCACTGAGCCTCTGTACTGTGTTCCTCCAAGGAGAAAGAGCTGAAAGAAGAAGAACACATCAAGACTGCCCTTTCCGCTAATGGATACCCTGCATGGATGCGGGACAACCCTTGAGTCCCTACCCTTCTTCTACAGATCGGGACAGTGTGAAAGTGGAAATCCCTTACATTGAAGGAGTCTCAGAACGTCTAGCCAGGACCTTCCAACAACATGAATGCAAAGTGTTCCACAAACCCACCAACTCCCTACACTAGCAACTGACCCATGTCAAAGACAAAACGGACCCCCTCAAGCAGTGTGGTTTAGTGTACCAGGTAGGGTGTCAAGATACACACACACACACACACACACACACACACACACACACACACACACACACACAATGTGTGACTGGACTGCGTGTCCTGACCTGACCATTGAGACACAGACACACACACACACACACACACACACACACACACACACACACACACACACACACACACACACACACACACACACACACACATACACACACGATGTGTAGCCCAGTGTTTGTGAAGCATTCAGTTTCTATCACCATGCAAGAGGTTATGTCTTTTTAACGCCGCCTATTGATTCGTGTGTGTGTCAGGAAAATTACGGCGGAAAAAAAGGAAACGGAATATGACCCACAAACGAGCCCATTAAACAGTGTTGTGGATTCCGACTATAAGGTGAATGTAGAATATTTTCTCACTGTCGTTAATATTGTAATCTACAGCGTTTTCATCAAGTTGTTGTGCGCGTTTACATATGTGCCTACGTTGTGTGTGCATGCGTGTGTGCGTGCGCGTGCATATGTGTGTGTGTGCGTGTGTGTGTGTGTGTGTGTGTGTGTGTGTGTGTGTGTGTGTGTGTGTGTGTGTGTGTGTGTGTGTGAGTTTCCTGAATGATGTCTTGGAATTCTATAGGTGCCCCCCACCTCCACCCCACCCCCATCCCACTCGTTCCCATGATACTATTTAATATGTATCTCTGTAACTGTGTGTAGGTATGTATGCTGTCCTTTTCGTGAAATCTGAGAGAGAGAGAGAGAGAGAGAGAGAGAGAGAGAGAGAGAGAGAGAGAGAGAGAGAGAGAGAGAGAGAGAGAGAGAAAGAGACAGACGGGCACACTGACACTCATACGGAGTACAGATACATTAGAATGTCTAGCATTGAAAAGACGTTTCAGTAGTGACATTTACCCTCTTCAATCTTCTTCGTTGATTTTGAATCATCGTTCCAGTCTTCTCTATTTGCCTTATTTGTCCATCTTTCCCGAGCGATGGAACCAAATCAGCTTTTCATATTAGATTCGGGGACAGCAGCCGTTTCCCTATTCCAATCCATTTCATTGTTGCCTCATCCAATCAGAAGGCATCCTCGCCTTAGCTTCCGTCAGCTGGCGTTTCCGGCCATCGATTGAGAAGTTGTCTTCCTTGAAGACGTTTCCAGCGGAAGTGATGCACTGGCGCCGTAATGGATTGTGGGAGACGAAAGCGATCAATGGGAAATAAAGTGAGACTCCGAAGTACCGCGCAGGACGGGGATGAATTCAGAGAATGGGTCGGGATTTGAATGCCACAGCCATTGCATATTTCATGGCCATCTTCCAGACCCTCTTACTGGCACCAGTGTGGTGTCAGTCACCGCCACTCGCCCACATACAGGAGCTAGTCTCATCCAACCTCAGTCCCATCACTAGAAATCCACACTGCTGTCACCATTGCGTCCACTTGAAGCTACGCATTGGAGGAGACTCGGTACTGCTGTGTATCTTTATAACTTTACAAAAAAGGAGTTCAAAGTACTCATTTTTTCATATTGTCCTTATTGAAGTCCAGCAGTCGTTTTCATAGACTTATATGATGATTTGTTGACTGTTTACATTCTTTTTTTTTTTATTGTTATTCTATCATTTTGAGAGACAGACAGACAGACAGACAGACAGAGGCAGAGACAATGTTTTATATGTTTCCATGTTAGGCTCTTAGATCGTTAAGAAAACCTTACGGTATCTGTGTGTACGTGATAATTCAGATTAGTCTTGCACATGACTGCAACAGTTTATTTAAAAAACAGTGCAGAAGTCTGTCAATTCTCTCATTGGTGTTCCAATCACACAGTTTAGATCATGCAATCAATAATTCCCCCCCATCAACATCTTTTCCCTCTTTTGAAACTGTCCTTCCTTTCCTGGTCCCCAACCCCAATATTATCTTTTCCCAATCCATTGGTTTGTGGACTCGTCCAATCAGAACGGGCCCTCATCATGGTTGCTTTCAACTGACATTTCCAGCCATCGATTTAGACGTGGTCTCCCATAAAGACGTTCCAGGGAAGTGACGCACTCGTTTCGTAATGGATTGTGGGAGACGAAAGCGATCAATCTGAATGAAGAGGCACTCCGATGTACTGTGGAGAATGGCACTGAATGCAGAGATTGTGGAGACAATGGAATACCACGGTCCTTGCATCTGTCAGTGCCATGCACTGAATGCTGAGATTGTGGAGACATTGGAATACCACAGCCCTTGCATCTGCCAGTATTATGCACTGAACGCAGAGCATGTGGAGACACTGGAATATCACGGCCCTTGCATCTGGCAGTGCCATCTTCCAGACCATCTCTGAGGCACCAAGACGGACGTCAGTTATCACCACTCACCCGCACCAACAGGAACCAAATTCTCCATACCACCACTCACCCACACCAACAGGAACCAGATTCTCCATACCACCACTCACCCACACCAACAGGAACCAGATTATCCATACCACCACTCACCCATACCAACAGGAACCAGATTCTCCATACCACCACTCACCCATACCAACAGAAACCAGATTCTCCATACCACCACTCACCCATACCAACAGAAACCAACAGAAACCAGATTCTCCATACCACCACTCACCCATACCAACAGGAACCAGATTCTCCATACCACCACTCACCCATACCAACAGGAACCAGATTCTCCATACCACCACTCACCCATATCCAACAGGAACCAGATTCACCGTATCGCCACTCACCCATATCCGACAGGAACCAGATTCACCATATCATCACTCACCCATATCCAACAGGAACCAGATTCACAGTATCGCCACTCACCCATATCCAACAGGAACTAGATTCACCATATTGGCACTCACCCATATCCAACAGGAACCAGATTCACCATATTGGTCGACACTTACCCATATCCAACAGGAACCAGATTCACCATATTGGCACTCACCCATATCCAACAGGAACCAGATTCACCATATCGACACTTACCCATATCCAACAGGAACCAGATTCGCCATATCAACACACACCCATATCCAACAGGAACCAGATTGACCATATCGGCACTCACCCATATCCAACAGGAACCAGATTGACCATATCGACACTCACCCATATCCAACAGGAACCAGATTCACCGTATCGCCACTCACCCATATCCAACAGGAGCCAGATTCACCATATCGAGACTCACCCATATTCAACAGGAACGAGCCTCACTCTATTTCAGTGTGACAGATAGCAATGAAAACATCGCTGACAGTATTGCGGCGTTATGAGAAAGCTGAGACACTGTAATTCTGTATGTATTACTATGTTTTTGTTGTTGTTGTTGTTATTGTTTGTTTGTTTTTTACTGTTTGCATTTTTCTTCCCCTCTTTTAAAGATAGAGAGACAGATAGACAGGGAGAGTAAGAGAGAGAGAGAGAGAGAGAGAGAGAGAGAGAGAGAGAGAGAGAGAGAGAGAGAGGCAGATAGACAGACAGACAAACAGACAGACAGACAGACAGAGAGGACGCTATTTCTGCCTTCTAGTCCATCGTCATTCAAACAGGGAACCTATATGTCATGGTTACTGTCGCCTTGGAATCCCGGCTCGAATTATTCAGAAGTTATCTCCCTTGTAGAGGCTCTCACTGGAAGAGACGCACAGCGACCCTAATGGATGGTAGGAGAGAAAGCAATCAGAGAGAGAGAGAGAGAGAGAGAGAGAGAGAGAGAGAGAGAGAGAGAGAGAGAGAGAGAGAGAGATCCCTTTGTGAAAACATTGTGACAAAAAGACAAAAAGGCAAAAAGAAATATACAAACTCAAAATAACCGACTAAAAATCCGAGACAGAGAAAGCTAGGTCACACACATACACACACGCTCGCGCGCTCACACACACACACACACACACACACACACACACACACACCACACACACACACACACAGAGGCACACACAGTCACACGCGTGCGCGCGCGCTAAAGTTCATTGACATTTTTAAACAGTGACAAAACCGGTAAAGGGACATGACAAATTGAAGACCTTCCTGTCTGCAATTAATTTCATGCTACCAAGTCCTCGATTATGTCCCTCCCGAGAGAGAGAGAGGAGAGAGAGGAGAGGAGGGATCGAGGGAGAGAGAGAGACGAGAGACAGAGACAGAGACAGAGAGGACAGAGAGACAGAGCCGAACAGAGACGGAAGACTGAGACAGAATACATTGTTTTTGTCAAACAGAGACGAGAGAGGAGAGAGAGAGAGAGAGAGAGAGGAGAGAGAGAGAGATGATAGAGAGAGACAGGAGCAGAACAGACGACAGCAGACAGACAGACAGGACAGACAGACAGACAGAGAGAGAGGAGAGATAGGACGAGAGACGAACGAAATTTTATTTTACCAGGGTAATGAGATAAGCAAAATGTACATGCTTTTTTTCACCCAGCCCTGGGGAAAACACAAAGAAAATAAAAGAGAAAAAAAAAGAAGAAAAACATGCAAAACCTGGAAGTCACTAAAACAACCACAGGGAAAAAAAGTTGAAACACACACACACACAGACACACACAACACCACACGTCACGCACACAACACACACACACACACACACACAACACACCCTCCCACACACACATACACACACACACCCACACACACACACAACACACACACATCTTTTAGGTTCTGACAGACTGAAGGAAACAAAAATTGTA
>JADBJO010007661.1:10000-15161 GCA_016801955.1 Conus betulinus | reverse complement strand
ATTCGTAACATTTCGTTATGTCCTCACCTCACGCACAGGAGTAATGCAGTAAAAGTAAAACACACACACACACACACACACACACACACACACACACACACACACACACACACACACACACCTTAAGACTGACTCGACCATCCACTCAATCAAATGATGACATTGTATTTTACCGATCTCTCTTCAAAAAAAAAAAAAAAAAAAAAAAAAAAAAAAAAAAAAGACTGACTCGACCATCCATCCTCAAATGAATGATGTCATTGTATTTTACTGATCTCTTCCACATGCGATGAATGATATATTCATTCAGATATCTCTTATAATGTATTATCTTAAACTTCACTATCCTTCATCTGCCTAATTTTCAATGCTTCCGCGATGAATTTCGCAACTGATTTAATTACAAGTTCATCATCTGATGATAACACGCCAGCGACATTTTGTCTTTTCGCTATATCTAGCTGGAAAAATGAACAATTTGTCCGCACTTCATATAAGCTGTACAGTGGAACAGAAAGTGTTCTTCGTCATCAATAATGTCTACATGCAGGACAAGGAGATTCTGTGGATGTTTCACATTCAAACCATCTTTTGTTCGCATTTAAAACCTAAAGTTCTCAACCTAAATCTTGCGTAATTTATTCTGCCATCTATCTGTTATGACACTGAGAAACTTTTTCAGGATGGGAACACATTCTTAAATGAGAAAAAACCAGCGATATTTTTCTTTACTTTCCATATCTGAGTGCCAATTCTGTTTAAAAGAACAAATAAGCCTGTCTTTAAATTCCGCAATGAACTGTTGCTCATTTCCTACTTCCTGGGTCATCCACACTATTCCAAACCCTGTTCTGAAAGGACTTTCTTTACTTTATAAGCCCAGTTTTCTTTACCTTTTTCCATTTCTAAAAGCATCATATCATAGGCTTGCCTGCTGAAACGGGACTGGGGTAGCTTCAAGATCTTCAACCAGTACTTTAATACATTTCACAATGTACTTATATACAACGGGTATCTGCCCATTTCTCCATATAAAACGGTGTTGGATGAATGAATAGGTACTTGAAGGAAACGCTTCATAGCATACGTATGTACTTTTTTTTCCATCTGCAAATTTTCATGTAAGCCCCAAATTTCAGCTGCATAAGTAAGAAGAGGTTTTATCTGTGTATCAAACATTTTCCAAAATATACCACAGTCTGTACAATTCAGTTTTTCTCAGGGATTTCAGAATTTCAATAGTACCTTTTTTCCCTTTCATCAGAGATTCTTCCCATGCGTAACGGAAAGTTAATTTTGTTGAAAATATCATTCCAAGATATTTATATGAATTAACTACTTGAACATCTGCATTTCCATAAGACATTTTTTTTTCATACACTGATAGGTGACCACCCATTCTAAAGACCACTATATTCGTCTTATCCAAGTTAACTGATAAACCTAAGCGGTCTGCTTCTTCTTCTTTCAATATTTAGTTGGTTTTGCAAACCTACAACTGTTCCGGACAGGAGAACCACATCATCAGCATACAGTAGTAAAACTAATTCAACTGCTTCAGGTATCATCCGGATACCATGTCTTCCTTTGCGGGACAATTCCACCGCCAGTTCGTTTATGAAAAAAGAAAACAACTGTGGACTTAACAAGCATCCTTGTTTTACTCCATTTGGACAATCAAAATACTCGGAATACTCACTCTTCACACGCACACATGCAAGCACTGAGTTGTAGACCCCTCTAATAGCCATGTATAATTTACTATTAACACCATTTTTACGGAGTACATTCCACAGAGCATTCCGATTTACCGAGTCAAAGGCTTTCTTGAAATCTACAAATGCAATGTACAGCTTCGATTTGCAGAGAAGATGTTTCTGAATCAAAGAATATAGTGTAAATATATGGTCTATGGTGCTGTAACTGGTTTCTAAAACCTGCTTGTTCTTCCACTATTTTTTCTTCAGTTTCAGCCCATTCAGTTAATCTTGCATTTAGTATGTAAGTGTAGATTTTACTTAAAACGCTGGTAAGTGATACTCCACGATAGTTGTCGGGATTGTTCACGTCTCCTTTGTTTTTGTAAATTGGTACAATTATAGATTTAGCCCATTCTGATGGAAAGATACCATTATCAAAAAGTTGAGTGAATAAATGAACAAGAAAATTGATTACAGTTGTGTTTGCATTCTTCAACATTTCTGCTATTCTATCCGGTCCTGCACTCTTCCCTAATTTTAAATGTTTTAATACCGGCAACGACTTCTTCACTGGAAATAGGTTGATTAAATAATGGCTCAGTTTCATTTTCATCTATCATACTAGTCTCTCTTCTTTTACTTTTATCATCAAAACTATGAAAAACCCCCCAAAAAATGGTCATGCCACTGTTGAACTGAGATTTCGTTATACACAAAACTCTTTTTGTTTATAGATCTTATCACTGACCAGAACACTTTAGAATCATTGCTGAAGTTTTTTAGTTTCTTTAACCTACTTTCTTTAAACTCCAGTTCCTTTGTTTTCCTTAGCGTAACATACTCTTTACGCGATACAGCGTATTCTTCTCTTTTCTTACTTTTATCCTTGGCTGTTTTGCATCTCTGAAATCTTTTTAATAACCTTTTAACGTCCTGTTTCTTTCGTTCGCACTCATTATCAAACCAGTCATTGAGAGAGAGAGAGAGAGAGAGAGAGAGAGAGAGAGAGAGAGAGAGAGAGAGAGAGAGAGAGGGAGGGAAAGGGAGGGAGGGAGAGCACACAAAACACAACGTATGCAATGATCAATAATGTTCTTGATTAACACAGTAATACAAATCTGTTGCCTGGTATGATCTTTAAAGAAAAATATATAAATGTATTCCATTCTCTCTCTCTCCTCTCTCTCTCTCTCTCTCTCTCTCTCTCTCTCTCTCTCTCTCTCTCTCTGTCTCTTGTTGTTTTTTGTCTGCTGCATTTCCATTATCAGTTCTATTTGCTATGTTCATTTTTTTTTTTTATCAACACAACAACAACACAAAAAAAAACCGCTGCAATTTCACCGTGTTGATATCCACGTGCTGACTTCTGCCTACGCTTATTAACGGCAAGATGCTGAACTGTTCAAACACAGCAGTTCAAGAATGACCACAAGCCAAATCTTGGAGCCAACTAAAGCTGATAAATTATCTACTTTGCAACTTGTTTTCTACGATTTTACAAACGTAACGTGTACTCAACTGAATACAAAATTTGCAGCTTGATTTTTTCCTCTTTTTTTTTCCTGAACCATTATTTTAAACATCCATCCATCTCTCTCTCTCTCTCTCTCTCTCCTCTCTCTCTCTCTCTCTCACTCTCACACTCTCACACACACACACACACACACACACACACACACACACACGCAGACAGACAGACAGAGAGTCTATGGAACAAAGACTCGTGAACGGTCCACACAAACTAAAACAGACAAAAACCACCAACGAACCATAATGAAGTAGATGTTCTTTCTTCTTCGTCTTTTTCTCATGTGTAGGGACTGGATACAGAAAAAGGGAGGGAGGGTGGGGAGAGTTACAATAAAAGCACAGAAATTCCAGAAGGCGGGAATCCGATCTGTTGGGGAGGGGGGGGGGGGGGGGGGGGGGGGGGGGGGGGGGGGGGGGGGAGGGAGGGGGGGGGGGGGGGGGGATAGCATCCCCACGTGTTACCACTGTATCTAAATAACTACACAAGCACACACCTGAAATCGTAGCCTCTTGGAGTCTCAAGGAACGGTACAATGTAACTTTGACTACATCCGTGCTGTTAGTTTGAGATCTATTCTGAACATGGACTAGACTGGCCTATGAAGGACACTATCGTTAAATTACAACATAAACTAAGCCCAAGAACAACGCTATCATTAATTCGCTTCAACTGAACAGTATTTATGCCCACATGGATGATCAGGTAAAGGGTGCATACAAAAACAGACAAGATGTGCACGGAACAGTTTCAGGTAGAACAATATTCAAATGCATTTAACCGCCCTAATATGATACTGAGGTGTGTCTGAGAGACAGGTGTGTGTGTGTGTGTGTGTGTGGTGTGCGCGCGTGTGTGTGTGTGTGTGTGTGTGTGTGTGTGTGTGTGTGTGTGTGTGTGTGTAAAGAGAGAGAGAGACAGAGAGAGAGAGAGAGAGAGAGAGAAAGAAAGCGCACGAGCGTGCGTGCATACATACATGTGTGTGTGTGTGTGTGTGTGTGTGTGTGTGTGTGTGTGGTGTGTGTGTGTGTTTGTGTGCGATTACGTGTTTTACTTGCATGAATACATTCGTATGTGAATGAATGAGAGAGAGAGAGAGAGAGACAGACAGACAGACAGACAGACACAGACAGGCAGCGCGCGCGCGCGCGTGTGTGTGTGTGTGTGTGTGTGTGTGTGTGCGTGTTTGTGCGTGCGTGCGTGTGTGTGCGTGCGTGCGCGCGCGCGCGTGTGTATGTAGTGTGTGTATATGTGTCTGTGTGTGTGCTCGCGCGCGCATGCGTATGTGCGTGCGTGCGTACGTGCGTGCGTGCGCGAATGTTTGTGCAAGCATTTCCGTATGTGGGTGCCAGCCGGAAAGCGTGCGTGCTTATGTGCTTTCACACTCGAACGTGGAACGCGGAACGTGCAACGGTTGTTTTAAACATGTGCATTCTCCATTGACGCGCGTCCACACTCCCCTAACTTACATGTCCTGCTCGGAAATTATAGGGTTTCGATTTTTCCAAAAAGCTCCCCCCCCCCCCCCCCCCCCCCCCTTTCGAACACCACTGCACCTGGAAATATTGATGAACATAAATTTCCTGCTGCAACTCCCGAAGAAAAGATCGATGTTTCTAAAATTCCCTGCTTCAAAAACTATGCCGGACAGTCATCGATCTTGCTAAACTCCTCCTTTCACCTCTACACAGATACCGACTGTCCTAGATTCTTGCCTCAACACCTACAGAGGATACCGATTCTCCTATACTCCTGCTACAACTTCTCTATGGATTTACTTACTGAACTTCATAATTCCACAATGTAATCTAGTCTAAGCGACAAAGATCACACTGTATACCCGTCTGACATCTTTCCCCATCTACCCAGGAGCAAGTAGCATTCCTTGTGTGGGCAACCTGTCACAGATTGTGTGTGATGAGAAACTTAGGGG
>JADBJO010007661.1:2500-5000 GCA_016801955.1 Conus betulinus | reverse complement strand
GGTGCCGCCTGAGGGTGACACAGAGGTTCCTGAGGATGACACAGAGGTGCCTGCCTGAGGATGACACAGAGGTGCCCGCCTGAGGGTGACACAGAGGTGCCTGCCTGAGGGTGACACAGAGGTGCCCGCCTGAGGGTGACACAGAGGTGCCTGAGGATGACACAGAGGCGCCTGCCTGAGGATGACACAGAGGTGCCTGCCTGAGGATGACACAAAGGTGCCTGTCTGAGGATGACACAGAGGTGCCTGTCTTAGGATGACACAGAAGTGCCTGAGGATGACACAGAGGTGCCTGAGGATGACACAGAGGTGCCTGTCTCAGGATGACACAGAGGTGTCTAAGAATGACACAGACCACGCCTGCCTGAGGATGACACAGAGGTGTCTGTCTGAGGGTGACACAGAGGTGTCTAAGGATGACACAGGTGCCTGAGGATAAACACAGAGGGCGTCCGTTTGAGGATGACACAGAGGTGCCTGTCTGAGGATGACACAGAGGTTCCTAGCTGAGGTGTGACACAGAGGACGCCTGCCTACGTTTCTGAGGATGACACAGAGGTGCCTGAGGATGACACAGAGGTGCCTGAGGATGACACAGAGGTGCCTTAGGATGACACAGAGGTGCCTGAGGATGAAACAGAGGTGCCTGCCTGAGGATGCACAGAGGGTGCCTGCCTGAGGATGACACAGAGGTGCCTGAGGATGAAACAGAGGTGCCTGCCTGAGGATGACACAGAGGTGCCTGCCTGAGGATGACACAGAGGTGCCTGAGGATGACACAGAGGTGCCTGCCTGAGGATGACACAGAAGTGCCTGAGGATGAAACAGAGGTGCCTGCCTGAGGATGACACAGAGGTGCCTGCTGCCTGAGGATGACACAGAGGTGCCTGCCTGAGGATGACACAGAGGTGCCTGTCTGAGAATGACACAGACAGGTGCCTGTCTGAGGATGACACAGAGAGGCTGCCTGCCTGAGGATGACACAGAGGTGCCTGCCTGAGGATGACACAGAGGTGCCTGAGGATGACACAGAGGTGCCTGAGGATGAAACAGAGGTGCCTGAGGATGACACAGAGGTGGCTGCCTGAGGATGACACAGAGGTGCTGAAGATGACACAGAGGTGCCTGAAGATGACACAGAGGTGCCTGAGGATGACACAGAGGTGCCTGCCTGAGGATGACACAGAGGTGCCTGCCTGAGGATGACACAGAGGTGCCTGTTTGAGAATGACACAGAGGTGCCTGTCTGAGGATGACACAGAGGTGTCTGAGGATGACACAGAGGTGCCTGCCTGAGGATGACACAGAGGTGCCTGTCTGAGGATGACACAGAGGTGCCTGCCTGAGGATGACACAGAAGTGCCTGCCTGAGGGTGACACAGAGGTGCCTGGCATGAGGATGACACAGAGGTGCCTGCCTGAGGGTGACACAGAGGTGCCTGCCTGAGGGTGACACTGAGGGTGCCTGCCTGAGGATGACACAGAAGTGCTGACACAGAGGTGCCTCTGAGGATGACACAGAGGTGCCTGCCTGAGGATGACACAGAGGTGCCTGTCTGAGGATGACACAGAGGCGCCTGCTCTGAGGATGACACAGAGGTGCCTGCCTGAGGATGACACAGAGGTGCCTGCCTGAGGGTGACACAGAGGTGCCTGCCTGAGGGCGACACAGAGGTGCCCTGCCTGAGGATGACACAGAGGTGCTGAGGATGACACAGAGGTGCCTGAGGGTGACACAGCGGTGCCTGCCTGAGGGTGACACAGAGGTGCCTGCCTCAGTGAGTAGAAGTCCAGAATCTGCTGTGCACACACCGTCACAAGGAAGCCCAAATTCTTCTGTCCTTCTGTGAACGGGAGGGTTGGGTGGAAAGCAAAAAAAAAAAAAAAAAAAAAAAAAAAAAAAAAGGGGGGGAGGGGAACGGGGGGAGGGGGGAACAAAGGCTGGGGTGGTCGGGGGAGGCAGTCGCCCAGACATTGGAAAAGATCAGAGCCTTGAATGATTTTTTTTTAAGTTCGCCTCGGAAAGTTGTCGTTTGGGAAAATCGATTTGGGTATTCATGACTGCTTCGTTCACTGCAGCTCTATGTTGGTGTTTCACATGCGGCTGCACGTGCAAACAGTGGCTGTTAGTAAACCCCCCCCCCCCCCCCCCCCACCCTCACACACACCACACGTTCTTCCACCCTCCTCCTTCCATAGGTTTTAAGCTGTGTCAAAAACACATGAACAGGAATGCTTAGTGCCTTTAGTCACAATTCCCTGGAACTGGTTATGAACCTTAGAAAAGGGACAAAGGGTGGGGGGTACGACATAGAAGCAGTAGTCATTTACACATCTATACAAATGAAAGGTGAGAGAGAATGTGTTACTGTCCTATGTGTGTGTGTGTGTGTGTGTGTGTGTGCGTGCGTGCGTGTGTGTGTGTGATATATATATGCATTATATATATATATATATATATGTATGTGTGTGTGTGTGGTGTGTGTAGGTGTGTGTGTGC
>JADBJO010007660.1:95000-102500 GCA_016801955.1 Conus betulinus | reverse complement strand
CACTAAAGTCACGAGTCACGAGTCTCTCTCTCTCTCTCTCTCTCTCTCTCTCTCTCTCTCTCTCTCTCTCTCTCTCTCTCTCTCTCTCTCTCTCTCTCTCTCTCTCTCTCTCTCTTGTTGTTATCCTCGTTGCTGTTGTTCTTGCACTTGTTTTTGTTCTTGTTCTTTTTCCTTATTGCTGTTGCTGTTGCTGTTCTTGTTTTCTTCTTCTTCTTCTTCTCTCTTCTTTCTTCTTCTTCTTCTTCTTCTTCATTGCTGTTGTTGTTGTTGTTGTTCTTGTTGTTCTTGTTCTTGTTCTCGTTGCTGTTGCTGTTGTTTGGTGTGTGTTTTTTTTTAATGTTGTTGTCACGTGGTAGAATAGAAAAAAAAAATGAAACTCATAATTCAAATCAGTGGGCCCGTGGTCAGCTCGTTGTCGTCATTTTACAAAGTCGGCACTGGGCTGACGTGGATCACACAGACAGAGAGAGTCAATCTACACTGGGCTAATATAGATCATACAGACAGAATCAGTCCACACTGGGCTGACATGGATCACACAGACAGAGAGAGTCAATCTACACTGGGCTAATATAGATCATACAGACAGAATCAGTCCACACTGGGCTGACATGGATCACACAGACAGAGAGAGTCAATCTACACTGGCTAATATAGATCATACAGACAGAATCAGTCCACACTGGGCTGACATGGATCACACAGACAGAGAGAGTCAATCTACACTGGGCTAATATAGATCATACAGACAGAATCAGTCCACACTGGGCTGACATGGATCACACAGACAGAGAGAGTCAATCTACACTGGGCTAATATAGATCATACAGACAGAATCAGTCCACACTGGGCTGACATGGATCACACAGACAGAGAGAGTCAATCTACACTGGGCTAATATAGATCA
Source organism: Conus betulinus (assembly GCA_016801955.1). Lineage (NCBI taxonomy): Eukaryota > Metazoa > Mollusca > Gastropoda > Neogastropoda > Conidae > Conus > Conus betulinus. The sequence continues at coordinate 101,593 of JADBJO010007660.1, read as the reverse complement.
TACAGACAGAATCAGTCCACACTGGGCTGACATGGATCACACAGAGAGAGTCAATCTACACTGGGCTAATATAGATCATACAGACAGAATCAGTCCACACTGGGCTGACACAGATCACACGGACAGGCAGAATCAGTTCGCACTGGGATGACATGGGTCACACAGACAGACAGAATCAGTCCACATTGAGCTGACATGGATCACGAAGACAGGCAGAATCCGTCCACTACAACAGTGTTCACTGGGCTGACATGAATCACACATGCAGAAAGAGACAATCTACACCGGGCTGACATGGATCACACAGACAGAATCAGTCTACACTGGGCTGACATGGATCATGCAGACAGACAGAATCAGTCCCACACTGGACTGACATGGATCACACAGACAGATCAGAATCAGTCTACACTGGGCTGACATGGATCACGCAGACAGACAGAATCAGTCCACACTGGACGGATATGGATCACACAGACAGAATCAGTCTACACTGGGCTGACATGCATCACGCAGACAGACAGAATCAGTCCACACTGGACGGACATGGATCACACAGACAGAATCAGTCTACACTGGGCTGAAATGGATCACGCAGACAGACAGAATCAGTCCACACTGGACTGACATGGATCCCACAGACAGAATCAGTCTACACTGGGATGACATGAATCACACAGACAGACAGAGTCAATCTACACTTTTGGTAATATAGATCACACAGACAGAATGAGTCCACACTGGACTGACATAGATCACACAGACAGGCAGAATCAGTTCACACCGGGATGACATGGGTCACACAGGCAGACAGACAGAATCAGTCCACACTGGGCTGACATGGATCACAAAGACAGGCAGCAATCCGTTCACTACAACATTGACAAATTCGATTCCATCAGTCCAGTTTGCAGACAGGAGGGAATGTAGATTTGTTTTTCATTTTGGTGTCAACATCCAAAGACATTCGCAAATCATTTATTCCGCTAAACATAACAAAAAACTAAGCATCTTCGGACAGTTTTTCCACTTGTTTAGAGAGTAGAACTTTAGGGAAATATTGAAATCTTAGCTGTTTGATTTGCATTTTGTAAACTCATTTACTATTTGTTTATTTTTGACTGCCCATGCTCCTCTTCAGATATGGGCTAATGGCTTATATTGAATAACAAATCTGAATCTGGTTCCGAATCTGAATGTAAATCTGAATGCAAATCTGAATGCTCTCTCTCTCTCTCTCTCTCTCTCTCTCTCTCTCTCTCTCTCTCTCTCTCTCTCTCTCTCTCTCTCTCTCTCTCTCTCTCTCTCTCTCACACAAGTTACATGTTTCTATCTTTTCCTCATTACACAACCAGAACGTGACGTTTGTCGCCAGCTATTCTCGGGAACGAGATGACATATATTGATCACACCCGCTTTGAATCCCTGCACAGCGGTGTTTGATATCCGTCTCCAGCAAAGGTGTCTTCACTAGAGTCCGATCTGTACTTGACTTGAACACCGAAATCGAGAAAGATTTATGTCAGGTTTCATTGGAAGCCATGTCTTTTAAGTCTTTTTTTTGTGGGCTTTTTTGTTGTTTTTTGTTTGTTTTGTTTTGTACTTGTTTGTTTCTTTGTTTACTTTTTTTGCTACATTCTGCCGATTCCTTTTTGCGTTTTGTTTTGCTGTTGTCATCCATTCTCTCTGTTTACTGACTGCGTTTATGGTGTTACTCCTCTTCTCCAGACTTTGCCTAACAGTTAAGTGATACAAGCCCGCTCTGTTTCAAATTAATGAAAGGGTATACTGTCTCTATTTGTCTCTACCTGTCTGTCCGTCTACCTGTCTGTCTATCTACCCGTCAATCTCTCTCTCTCTCTCTCTCTCTCTCTCTCTCTCTCTCTCTCTCTCTCTCTCTCTCTCTCTCTCTCTCTCTCTCTCTCTCTCTCTCTCTCTCTCTCCATCCATCCACGCTTCCAACCACCTACCACCCACCCCCACACATATATCTAGTTATCTATCCATCCATGCATCTATCTATCTATCTATCTATCTATCTATCTATCTATCTATGTGTCTGTGTGTGTGTGTGTGTGTGTGTGTGTGTGTGTGTGTGTGTGTGTGTGTGTTTGTGTGTGTGTGTGTGTGTGTGTGTGTGTATGCATAAGTGCATAAACTTTATTTGTGTAAGTGTGTGTGTGTGTTTGCGCGTGTGTGTGTGTGTGTGTGTGTGTGTGTGTGTGTGTGTGTGTGTGTGTGTGTGTGTGTGTGTGTGTGACATTTTGTGTTTTAAAGTTCTGTTAATTTTGATCCCATTTTGCTGTCGTTTCAGATTTGTTTTCTTTCGTTTCAGCTCTTCCTCATTTCAATTTCTATAAGTGTTATTATCTGTCTCTGTCTCTCTTGTCTCTCTTTGTCTGTCTGTCTGTCTGTCTGCCTCTCTGCCTCTCTCTCTCTCTCTCTCTCTCTCTCTCTCTCTCTCTCTCTCTCTCTCTCTCTCTCTCTCTCTCTGGAGTCAGAACATCGCTCACACTCACCACAAGACAAGACGCGTTTTGGGAGAGCTCTTCAAAATCAGAAATAATTTTGCCAAATTAACTTTAATTTCTCAACATGGGATGTTCGATTCAATGTTATCGGACGACAATGGGTATGTCCTAATGATTCTGTTTAAAATTTTATCAAAGAAAGCTTCCATCGCCGCAAATCGAGTGAACGGACTTCGAATGCACAACGTCTGTGCGAAACTGGCCATGGCTACACTACTGCTCATGTTACTTATGTCCGGAGTCGAACCCAACCCTGGACCGTCATTTCAAAAACAGGAGGAACACTGTGACGGGGAGAAACACCCAGGGTGACGACAGTAACGTGCAACAGTAATTTGATCGCCTCTTCAGTGCCATCAACAACTTTTCTCGTACCGTGTCACAATTGACAAGTACGATTTCCAGTTTTGAACAGATGCAACAAGATGTGAAAGCACACCTCGACAAATGTCTTGATGACATGAGAAAGTCTATGACCAGCATGCTGACTGAAATAGAAGAGAACCAGAATCTGCAACGTCTTGACATTGATGCTATCGAAGATGGGTGTATCAATTTAAAATCGTATGTGTCCCGCCTGGAGGAAAAAAACCCAGAGAAATTGGGAAAAAAAAAACAGCAAGAGACGATAGACGACCAATATAGACGTTATAATCTCTTTTCTTTGGCCTCTCGTGCAGGGGTGACACATGGGAGTCATGTGAATCGAAGGTGAGAGACTTGATTTACTATGACATGAAAGTGAGAGAGCCAATGAACATAGAGCAAACACGTCTTGTGGGGTCTGCCATTCTGGTACGATTAAAGTCTTTGAAACAACGAGAAAGGTCCTCAGCCAGGTCAGAGTACTCAGAGACACCTAGTCATCTGTGTGTGTGTACGGGAGGACTTTTCTCACATGTACGACAGAAGCGCTCCGGTTTGGCACCCCTGATGAACCAAATGCCTGATGACGGGTTAAGAGCCAGACTACGCAACGACAAGCTTGTGACGGATAGGGGCATCTATATCTTCCTTCGACCTCCAGAAAAAGGAATACGAAAAGCTGGAGAGGAGGCCGACACAGTCATGACAACTGAGGACTTGGCAGACGGACAGCGGTACAAGACATCAACGTGGGGACAACCTACGTAACACATCCCGACAGCTACAACCGAGGTCAAAGGGTCCTCCACAGGCAGTGTCTTCTCGTCGCGAATTGGATCACCCATCAGTTAACTCGTCCGATGCAAAAACACCCCGTGCATACAGCAAAACACAACAGTCACGAACATCACATCAGTCAGCACAGTCATATTGTTTACAGTCAAGCATACAGCAAACACAACAATCACGATCAACGCATTAGTCAGCACAGTAATACAGCTTATAAACAAGCACGTCTCGCAACTGCCGGTACTAACAACGACGACAACACGTCTCCAACTGACAGACATCCAAAGCACACAAACACTGACAGTGCGCAGACAGTGCGAGGCTTTGGTCGTGGTAGAGGACGGAGTTTATCCAGCCCACCAGCCATCAACACACCGCGCCAGAGAGCAGCAGTGATAAACCAGGTGGACTCTCCTCCCTCTTCTGATGAGGACGACACGGTCAGTATGGGACAGAATAGTGATGTGGATGAAATACAGCACAGAACTGACCTGGCCAGTGACGAGTGGAAATGACGAGGAGGCCTGCCCACAGGAACAGCTCAGGTACCCTTAAAGATACTAAATTTGAATGAGGCTGGATCAGTTCCCTAAACTGGAAATCAGTGACTTTATCAGTTATCTCTAAAATACTTTTGACTTAGTGTGTTTGACTGAAACATACATATACACAGGTTTGAATTCCATGCGCTTAAAGAATTCAAAGCGTTCACTTCTCCAGCCAAAACGTTGACAAAACAAGGAAGACGAAGTGGAGGAGTTGTTGTTCTTGTCAAACATTGTCTTGCTAAGTAAGTCAGGCAGATTAACGTCAGGTACTCTACTCTATTTCGTGGTTCTCGAAATTTCGAAAGACTTATTTACACTAGATAAATGTATTATATGTCTGTTCGTTTATATTTCACATCGTGTGACTCTCCTGTGTATGATCAATCCTGTGATGGAATCGGAATAGACATCATTGAGCACTGTGTAGCTGATTTATTTATTCAGTACCAGAAATGATTTTTGTATATCCTCATGGCGGGTGACTTTAATGCCCGTACAAGCCAGGAAAATGGCAAGAATGTGACAAACTATTTACGTCATGGTGATCAAGAAAACAGTATCTTTCCACGATCATCCCAAGACGTAGTGTTCAATGGATTTGGGAACCATTTATTATTATTATGTGATGTCCTGAAGTGTTCTATTCTAAAACGGCTGAAAGAATATGGATTCGACGACTGTGTGACGTATATTTCCAAAGCCGGTTCAAGTACAGTGGACTATTTATTCTGTCAAATGAATTGTTGGACTATTTTATTCTGTCAAATGAATTGATTCATGAAGATTTTTATGTCTGACTTTACTGTTGACACCAACTGTATCGAATCAGACCATTTACCAGTAACCCTAACGCTCAAATGTAGTTCATGCAAAACTCCTGATAATAATATGATGAGACAAAAACCACGATGGATGGATAAGATAGTATGGGAAGACGAAAAGGCTAGTGTATTTTCAGATTCATTACAAACTCCTCACTCTCAAGATAAAATGAAAGAGCACACACGTGTTAATACACCTAGACATAGACATGGCATTACATGAATTCGTTGACTGCCTACAAAAATCTAGTCAATGTATGATTAAGAAAGCTAAAATTGATAACAACAAAAGGGAGGCTCGCTGGTTTGATAAAGAATGTTATAACAATAAGAGAAAGGCGAAAGCAAAATTGCGTCGATTTAAAAGAACTAAATTAACGCCAAATCAACAAAGTGCTGTTAGAGCCAGAAGCGATTACCACAAAATATTAAGAAAAAAAAACGAGTAAGTTTTAAATCCCTTACAACAAAAATACTTGACAGACAAGTTAACAAATGCTTAAGAGTTCTGGAGAAAAAAAGTTAACGTAAATCTTGGTCTCGGCAAGAAAAGGCAGTCAATTAACAAAATCATAAAGAATGAATGGCTTGAATATTTTTAGAAGGTTTTTTTAATGCAGGGAATATATAGAGGAGAGGGAAGAATTTCCAGCTGACACCCCTTCCTTCCATCCATGAACTTGACCATCCCAGCACTCGAGAATAAGTCCTAACAGCAATAAAAGGGCCTCAAGGAAGGGAAAGTATGTGGTTTTGACCACAAACATGCAGAAATGCTGAAACCGGCGGACGCATCAGTAATACATTTTCTGACAGACTATTTCAATGAATTTTTTTTTTTCAGGGATTGTACCCACAAACGTGGGGTAAGTGCTATTGTCGTTCCAATTCATAAAAAAGGCGATATGGAACAAACGGACAATTATAGAGGTGTATCACTGCTTAAGATTGTTGGTAAATGTATATACTGCTATTCTAAAATAAACGACTGTATGAATGGCTGGAAGATAATAGTAAGATATCCGAGAATCAAGCTGGTTTCAGACGTGGGGTATTCCACAACAGATCACATTTTTACGCTGTATGCAACCATTCAAAAGTGCTTGTGTCTAAAAAGGGAGGAAAACTTTATGTGGCGTTTGTTGACCTATCAAAAGCATTTGACTCTGTCAAACAAAAGTACCATGTTGAAAGCTCTATACAAAGTGGGGATATCTTCTGTATTTCTGAATGCTGTTCGAGCAATTTACAAAGAGGTTATGTCATGTGTAAAAGTTGGTAGTGAACTCACAGATCTTTTTCAGTGTCCACAAGGTCTGCGTCAGGGGTTGTGACTTAAGTCCTACTTATTTTCTATAATAATAAATGAATTGTCTACTTGTTTAGAAACTCATTGAAAACATGGTATCCAGCTTTTACCAGATCTAGCCGAGTTATTTATTCTCCTCTTTGCAGACAACTTAGCCCTATTGTCATGTTCCCCGCATGGTCTCCAAACGCATCTTGAGTGTGTCCTGAAAACGTATGATGATCTGAGT
>JADBJO010007660.1:80000-85000 GCA_016801955.1 Conus betulinus | reverse complement strand
CATAGACAAATATTTTCATGCACATGCTCCCACATAACTTCATTCTATGAACCGCTATTTATATTCTGACTCATTTGCTCTAACGTAGCTTAATAAACATATTCTTATGGGTTTGTGTGACAACACCTATCGTTTTGTACTTTGGCCGATTTAAGTGGAATAATGTAAACGTTTAGAAGAGCTCATGACTAAGATTACAGAATACAGCAAAACAAAAATTAACGGCATTGTGACTCCTGGATCGAATGCGCCCCATCCCCATCCCCCGCTGCCCACGAAATAAATGCGTAAATAAATGTGCAAACGAATAAATAATCAAATTAATACATGAATTAAAAAAAAATACAGAAGAAAATAAAACGACGATAGATGAATAAGTAAGTAAATAAGTAACTAAACAAAGTGGAATTTTCAAAATGCTTATGACAAAATCATGAACGATTAAAAAACTACCTGCCTTAGAGGATCTAGCTATTATGATAATTTCTCATAGCTGCAATTACTATATAACAAAACCATCCATCATCATCCTTTCACATTCAAAGCAATGAATAATGTCCAAACGAATGTGTGAACTCCGGTTTGCATGTCAATGTGATCTATGAATTTTCATGAAAACCACCAAAATTCAATGACGACTTTCTAATTACAAGCGCCTACAATCTAAAATGTTAGGTCGGTGAATACTTTGACCATATTCTAACACTTGGCACTTCCTTGGCGTTTGGGATTATCAGAGAAAAAAGAGATTGATGCATTCAGGAGAGAGAGAGAGAGAGAGAGAGAGAGAGAGAGAGAGAGAGAGAGAGAGAGAGAGAGAGAGAGAGAGAGAGAGAGAGAGAGAGAGAGACCCGAAGGTGCTGGGGAAGACCCAGAGAAGCATTGCCTTCACCTGCTCTTTGAGCAGTCCTGTACCACCCTTGGAGGCCTGCGCTGTGTTGACAATGGGTACAGGCACGCGCAGGACACTCCATTAAGATATCAAAGGGACATAACTGCTCCTGAGCAGAGGTAAATCAGACTACAAGATGCAACTCTTAGCAGCCTTAAAGTAGCAACCCAATGGGTGTAGCAGCCCGTGTTTCATGACTGCAGAGCCCACCGGCGACAAACACCACCCTCCGGCTGTCGAGCACACACCCCACAGACCCACCACCCCCTGCCCAAGGACAGATGAAGACAGTGCCACTCCAAACACAGCCAAGTTTCGCCATACGGTTTTATGTGCCCTCCAGAGAGAATCCAAAGTTGTAGTCTTTCCCACTGTCAACAGGACTTTCCCTGTGGTCAGTGGGGTCTTCCCTCACCGTCACTGGACCTTTCTCCAGGGTCAGCCTATATATATCACCAGCTGTGAAGTAAACAAAGTGGAAACAAAATCAGATATAGCGTAGAAATGAAAATAGATCTGAACACGAGCGGGGAAAAAAAGCATACTCTCGTATTCTAAATATTTTCTCTTTTACAATGCAGATGGGAAAGAAAACAAAATCAGTTTAAAATAGAAGTGGGAAAAAAGCGTGCAACAAGCATGTTTTTGACTATGAAGAAACGAAATATGTGTCCCGACATTACAACAAGCACAGGCAAAAACCAAGCTGACTGAGATACCCTTCTTCTTTCATGAATAATAATTTTTTTTAAAAAATGCAGGTCTCCATCCCTGTCTATCATACCGTGATACTGACTGCTGGGATTGTCCTCCCAACGCCCATCTTGCGGCGAGTTTGACAAAGAGAAGTGACTGTTCGCTCTTCATTGTTGTAATCCTGTGTGCTGTTTATCTTCCCTGAAGAAGACCTCGGAGGTCGTAAGGCGTCGTCGTGTTTGTCTTATGATTCGTTTGTCCACGTTGTTCGGCAGAGTTAGCGTCAATACTTCTTTTTTACACATTTTCTGAGGGAATGCTTTTCCATCGTCGGAATGCCTTACTTTCGCGCGTAATGCTTGACAAGAGCAATCCATTTTCACTGTCAGATTCTGGTTATCAATGGTCTCATTACAGTAGAAGCCACAGAATGTTTCGTCCAGACTTTTCGGGCATACCAGCCAGGGCGGTTCAGTCACCCTGAACGATACATAATTATGTTTCTCTTGTCAACCTTGTACCTGACTGTTCAGGACTAAGACAGAATGTTCAACTGCTGATCAGCACAGTCTGGTGGGGGTCGTATATGTGCGCTACCCTGCACAATTGTTTAACATTGTTATCATCAAGGACTGGCAGTTGTGCAACTCTTCCTCTATCATTTCATGGTCTCCTCTGGCCACCCCCAGATCTTTCAGATTTTAAGGGCAAATATGTGCCTCGTGATCTTTGCAGATTCTAATACAGCAATAATAATTAAACACACACACACACACACACACACACACACACACACACACACACACACACACACACACACACACACACACACACACACACACACACATACACACACACACACACACACAACACACACACACACACACACACACACGCACGCACGCACGCACGCACGCACGCACGCACACACACACACACACACACACACACACACACACACACACACACACACGCACACACGGCTGGTCCAACAGGTCACTGATTCAAATTCAAAAGCGGCGGCTCTGGCACAACTGGCACGTTGGGTTACTGTTGACTCCCACGTCGACCTCTCCACACCCTCAGCAGGGCGGAGACATGGGTAGACTCGGCTACGTCCCAGACCCTCTAGCAGTGGCAGCTAGTTCCCAGTCACCAGGACAACAACGACTTTACCTGGGGGAACTGATAACTACCTTAATTATCTAGCCTATTTTAACATGGCTATTATTCATCATGGTTATTAATCATATTCATAAACAGCAGTTACTTTATATTTCACCCAAACTTGGGGAATAATACCCTTAGCGAAATCTGCACATTTTCCTGACAATATCACAGTAGAACATTCTCTTTTCTGAAGTCACGTTTTACACATTGGGGGAAAAGGATTTCCACATAGACCTTTTTACGATAAACCAAGAATATAATAATTGCATAATAATTAACGATTTTCTTTCGTCCCTTTCATCATGACAAGATTTTTTTTAATCATTTCACATAATCACTCCATCTCAGAGAATGATTTCACTTCATAAACGTATTCATTAGTATCATTAACAGCCCTTAACCTCATATGAAGGAAAGATATCCACTCACTCTTGTTTATCAACACATAAGTATTCCTTATTCATATCAAAGGACGGTTTAAATACTTATCAACAGACTTTTGAAATAATTATTGCATGATAGTTTCCATCGCTCACCTCCGGAGCTTACTATCATTTATATTATTATAATGCATTATCGAAATAAGCAAAACTTGTTTCCATCATAACGCCACGAATTAGCTAAGCCACTTCCTTTTTCCGATCACTCATCAAAACAGATTTTTTCCCCTTCTTTCTATCTATACTTTCTGAAAACAATTTCCTCCTATCACCCTATCAAATCACAAGCTTTACAAAAAAAAAAGAAGAAAAAAAAAACAGGATTTGTTTTTAAACCTTTACTAGGCGCTGAGAAAATTTACAGTCGCCTATAGGAGAGGAGGGCGATTCCCGACTGCGATTTAAAAATGGCTAACAATGAGATACCTGACTGCCACAGCAACTCATCTGGAGTCCCTCTTCAGCCACTGAGAACTTGCACTTCCTGAAGTGCTGTAGAGACTGCCTGATCGTTTCAGCTCACCTGACTAATACAGAGGTGAGCAGCAGTCAGGTAAACTAACCAACCAGTTTCCGGGTGAACCTGTTCCGGCCAACGCGGTTGTAAAACCTGTGACCGGACAAAAAAAAATGGTCCGTCACAAAGGCAGACAAAGAAATGATCCACCAAATAACAATGATTCACCACATGTCAAGACATGACAAGAAGATACCTCACTGAAGTACAAGGTATCTTTAAACGCTGGACCGAGTATTGCTTAGAACTGAGCGATTATAAACCCGTTAGGAATCCAGCTGTGCTAAATTGTCCTTAGCCAAATAACAAGGGCACCTGAATCCTTCTTAAAATGAGAAGAAACAGTACAGCCTCTCCTAAGATGGAAGTCAGCAGTGATAGTCAATATATTTACTAAGATAATACAGGCTGGTAAAGGGGGGGGGGGGGGGTATCAAGGTCGTGAAACTTATCCATATTAACAACCTGCAGAAATGAGTGTGGCTGGCACCACATACCTTCTCTGTCATTACAATCACTATAGAAAGTTACTTTCAGCTGTGTCAGAATTATATCATTTGCAATTCCAGTAATGTTACGCTCAAGATTCTACTCAACATTCTGAAACCCCTGAGCAAAAAGAAAAAAAAAATCTTACCGAAGAACTGGCCGGTTTCCGAGCTAGAAGAAGTTTTAATATATACATTGTCAATCTCCAGATGTTTTGCGACAAGCATCTACAACGCCAACAAGATCTACATGCTTTTCTTTTTCATCCTATGAAAGAATAGATATGTCAGGATCTAGCACGCAGCCATGGGAAATACAACACCATTAGGACCTTGTCAGGGTAATAGAATTGCTTCAAGAAAGGGTTGCCAGTTCCTCCTTGTATTATGACAACTTCGTGTGATTAGTTCTGCACAACTTTTTTTCGGTCAAACAGGGGCTGCCTATTTTCTAAACCATCTTCCTAATCTGTTTGTGATATGATCTATGACATTCGTAATAGTAAGCCATCTTGAAACAGTAAGCATTGGAGACAAAACCGTCATCAACCGGTGCTTTGCCAGTTGCATCAGTGATTTGGACGTACATCTAGTGAAACACCGGAATGAGTACAATCGCGACATGGGGCATGCATTCCAATACACAAAAGATCAAACGGATAGTGGACAACATCAAAGCACTACAAGAGATAAGGAAGCAAATAGTTAAAGCCTCCAGACAGTAACAGCCTCAAATACACAGGGGCAGTTTTGTCATATGGAGAGTTCAAACTAGAAGTCCCCTTCCAGAATGAGCC
>JADBJO010007660.1:72500-75000 GCA_016801955.1 Conus betulinus | reverse complement strand
TGTGAATAACAGGATGCACATAGGCACACACACACACACACACACACACACACACACACACACACACACACACACACACACACACACACACAACACATTTTGATAGTGCTAAATGGATGTGTGTCAAAAAAAAAAAAAAAAAAAAAAAAAAAAAACCTTACTGAGTGTAGATGACTTTTATAAACGAGAGAGAGAGAGAGAGAGAGAGAGAGAGAGAGAGAGAGAGAGAGAGAGATTGTCGATGTAGTTGCATTTTCTCTCTCTCTCTCTCTCTCTCTCTCTCTCTCTCTCTCTCTCTCTCTCTCTCTCTCTCTCTCTCACTCTCTTCTCTCTCTCTCTCTCTGTCTCTCTCTCTCTCTCTGTCTCTCTCTCTCTCTCTCTCTCTCTCTCTCTCTCTCTCTCTCTCTCCCTCTCTCTCCTTGCTGTCCAACAAGAATTAGACGGGAAAAAAATTGGGGCCGGGGGGAGAAAAGGTTAACACAACGAGTAAAAAAAAAAAATAAATAAATAAAATAAAACAACTTATCTACAACTATAACACAAAAATAGAAAATCCACTTAATCAAATTATAAGTATTTGCCAATTGGACTTTTAGCTAAGTGTAAAAAGAAAAGGTATGTTTCACTTGCTGACAGGAAAACATTTTGAATAGGCTGTGCAGACGTATTTGGGATGAATTTTTTCATTAAGTTACACAAGAGAATGTGATCAGCTGATATGCTATGACCACATATACAATGTATATTTTGACATACTTTGTTTTAAAACAATCCAGTTTCCATCTCCAGATCAAGGAACTTATCTGTCGTCTACGATACATGTTTTGATCGTAATTACTTAACTTTTCATGAATATTTTTCATTTCATCGTGTAAACCAAAACACCCAGTTTCTCTTTCTATCAATGAAAATGAGAAAATTGTATTTTTTCTGCCAAAGTATAGCACTCTTGCACTGACATAGAGAAATTCAAAAAAAATGCGAATCTGCAGATCGTTTTGCTCCTTTCTTTGCTAGAACATCAACTTTTCATTATAATATAACCCACAGTGGGAGGGCACCAAAGAAATGTTACTTCAGTGTCTCTAACTGAGAGGAAATGGACTAAGTTATTTATTTCAGTGATCATCTCAGGTCGAACTTTTAATTTAAAATTCTTCATTGCAGTAAGGACTGACTTAGAAATCTACACATAAAACAACTTTAAAGAAATTTGAGGGTAATCAACAACAAACTTTAAGGCCATCATTATAGCAGTTAACTCCGCAGTAAAAATAGATTTTTTTTTTTTCCGAGATAATAGGACTTTTCTTTGTTAAGGCCTGGGATAATGTATGCTGCACCTGCATGTTCATTGATTAATGATCCATCAGTGTATATCTTAAAATGGTTGGAATAGTGATCATGCAAATGCATTTTCATATTGGATGATACAAATTAGTATTTTCAGCCTTTGTTAAATCTGTATGCTCAATATCAAAATGTGCTCGTACTAGTTTCCAGGGAGGGATAGGAGACACAACAGATCTTTTTGCAATAGATGTTAGTTCGATATCTGAGGATTCTAAAATCGAGGAAGTATATGTTTCTTAGAGTCATTTGAGATGATATGTTTTTAGCCCTTTTGGGAAAATCAGTGTCTGATTTAATATTTATTTCAGGGCCTATACTGTTTGTCTATAGTAGACTTCTTATAAACAAATTTGGCGCATGCAAGATTCCTGTATTCTTCCAGTGGTAATATTCCAGCAGCACTGTATGCTTTTGTACAAGAGGCATGGACTGGTAGTCCCATGGCTATCTTATAAGCTTTGGAATCAATACTTTGAAGTTTTTTTTTCAGTAAATATTTGGGTGCACTGAAGAACACCTCTTATGCATACGTTAATTTTGATCTAACCAGTGCAGTAGAAAGGTGTAAAAGAGTAACTGTGTCCTGAGCCCAAGCATGCTTGCTAATAATCTTTAATAGATTTAAAGTTTTTCGAGCTTTTGTTAGAACATGCTCTATATGAAAATTCCATGACAACTTTGATGTTAAATTTACTCCAAGGAATTTAACTATTTTTGTATATTTGATGGGTATGCCTTTGACTTGAAATAAAGGCATATTAACTGGATCAGATCCAGTATTAAATAACATCATGTGTGTTTTTTCAGTTGATATTTGCAAACCATTTCAGTCATATAATCAGAAAAGGTATTTAGTTCTTTCTGATATAACTTTTTAATATAGTTTTGTGATCTGACAGATGTACTTTTTTAATGTTACTTTCATCCATATGCATATGTCATCTGCATATTGGACTAGTTCTATATTTTCAGCAATTTTTGTGTGTGTAAATCGTACATTAGAATACTAAAAAGTAAAGGGGCAAATAACAGACCCCTGAGGAATACCCATGTGTAATTTTCTTCTTGTAGAGTAGGAGTTCCCTACCTTCGTTCTAAATATCTATTTTCTAAGAAGTTTTTAATAAAATCATAAATGTTTCCTGAC
>JADBJO010007660.1:65000-67500 GCA_016801955.1 Conus betulinus | reverse complement strand
AAGATGAAGAAGCCTTAGCTTGCAGCCAGTAGAAGTGGATTAACCTCGTGTGCACGGTTCTTCAATGCAGTATCTTAATCATTCCCCACTGAGTTATAAGAAGGAGAGGAAAAGAACACATCTATTTCTGAATATCTTTGTATCCGACCTGTTCACCTCTCTCTCTCTCTCTCTCTCTCTCTCTCTCTCTTCTCTCTCTCTCTCTCCTCAACAAAAGTAATGACAACAATACCTGTCTGTCTGTTTGTATGTCTGTCTGTCTCTCTCTCTCTCTCTCTCTCTCTCTCNTTTGCAAGAACCACCGCCACTCCCGTGCCGGGAAACAAAGATAGCACACAGACTAGGAGAGCTGTGATGTACAGCGGAGGCGAGGGCAGTGGCAACCTCCAGTCCACTGCTTGGAGGCGCTTCCAGACGCACTCCGACTCGACCCGAAACACCCAAAGAAAACGAGGACTCTAAGAAGATCTACATCCCAGCCATCCAGACAGGACCGGAGGACACCAGAGACTGCTGCACGGAACAAAAAGTTCAAAACCCACCGTGGTGTGAATACCATTCGGTCATGGGTAACCAAGCAGCCACGCAATTTTGGACCAAAGAAGGCCCAAACAACCGGTTACACGGTTTCAACCCGAATTTAAAAGGATGAACAAAACGGGACAATAGGGATTCGGCCAAAGCCCAGGCACGTTTCATACACAACTGAAACTCTGACATTCCTTTCTTATATGTTTGTGGCATCACCTCCAAGCTAAATGAATCGGACTATTATTTTGTATATTGGCAGATTTGATTTTGTTTGTCCTTCTAGAACCTTTACTGCAGAATTTTTTACAGCTGATGGTTTTTAACCAGGTTTACTCAGAACAGCAGTCCCGGCAGTCAAGGAAGGCTTTCTAAAGCAGGCCCGCAAATCAGGTGGTGTGACGCTACTTGTAAGGAAAGATCTAGATCAGCAAGTTACAAGAATTGTCCGTAAAAACCCGAAAACATTGTGTGTGTTAAAACTGTCCAAAACCGTTTATTTAAAGTCAACATCAGATGTCTTTTTTGATTGCTGTTTATGCAGCGCCGCCACAGTCTCCTATATATAATATTTTCACGTTTTGAAAAAACGGCATTTCAGCTGTAGAATCATGTATGTTGAATGTATAAAAAAAAATTGGAGACGTTCTGTTCATTATATGTGGTGATCTAAATGCCCCCGAACTGGAAATGTACAACCCTACCATGTAAACGATGTTCAATATTTTCTAGAAACGCATCAAGATTTCAACTATGTAGAGTCAGCTACGAGAAGTTCAGAAGACAGAGAACTTATATTATCATGGTAGACTTTTCCTTTGAATTGGGTGCACAGTTTAATCTATTCATTGTAAAACGGCACAACTAAAGGGGATA
This sequence comes from Conus betulinus, assembly GCA_016801955.1. Lineage (NCBI taxonomy): Eukaryota > Metazoa > Mollusca > Gastropoda > Neogastropoda > Conidae > Conus > Conus betulinus. Next base: position 66,096 of record JADBJO010007660.1, on the reverse strand, counting down.
GGTCGGTAAATTCACGTCATCTCAAATAATGGTTGTGTATAGTGTGATAGATAATTTTGTCACTTCCACATCACTTACGTATGCTATACAAGACATGCTCGTTGATGAAAAGAATTGATTCTCAACATATGCCCATTGTTTTAACCATTGAGGTATAATGGTTATAGGAAAGATTTGAAAGAAAAGACAGTTTATGTGTGCAAAAAAACTTGTTTGGATTCCTGACTACTACAATGCGTTTTAAGGACAGCCTAATCAGGACCCAGTTCCGTAACTGCTTTGGGGGAAGCCAAACGAATGATAGGTGTATAGATGTCAATGTTGTCTATTGCTGTGTTCCGATGATACTTTGACATTGGCTTCAGAATATATGTTAAAACAACTGAAATTTGGTATGTAGCTTCCCGAAAAAAGCAAGTATGGTTTTGACAAAGAATGCAGGACCAACAAAAGCGTCCGTAAAAAAGTTCCCTAAGAATCTTCAGACATGAGCGATCCAATGCAAATTTAAAATGAGTACTTGGAAACAGAAGAAATGCTACGATGATTTACTGAAAGCTAAGTCCGATATGTATAAAACTGGTCTTAGAGACAAATTATTGAATGCTACCAACGACTCTAAATTGTTTTGACTACTCTCTAAAAATGTCCAGACATACGCAAACAAATTCATTGGGGGACATTTCGAAGGAAGACTAGCGAAACCATTTTGCGAATGTTTTTTGAAGCAAACATACAGCCACAACCATCGATTGTTTGTTGTGAGGAGAATATAATATATTGAACACCAAGTAAAATAATAAATAGCTTAAACTCGGTTGTTTACCCGCGAAGAAATCATCGATTCATCAATCAATTTAAAAAGCAATAGGGCAGGTGGTCCAGATGGACTAATTCCTAAGGTATTCATTTTACTTCAGGACAGTACCCAGATTCATGGACAGAAGCTATCATTCAACTTGTGTATAAAACGTGGAAATCCTCATGATCCCAACAATTACAGAGGGATCTCTCTTTTGAATGTATGTAAATAAACTATACAGCTATATTTTAAATAAACGCCTGGCAGATTGGATCGAAGATAAAGGAATCATTG
>JADBJO010007660.1:15000-30000 GCA_016801955.1 Conus betulinus | reverse complement strand
ACACATTCACAGCAAATAAACAATAATTTAGCCACATTACCCATTTTCTCACATATGACATACATTCATATAGAGGAATGTTTTATGACGGGGAAGTTATCAGCGGCTGGAACGTGGTCAGAGGCTACCAAACCCTTCTTCTTTTCTCTCTTCGTTCAAACACAAAACACGAAATGATTTGATACGTAGAGAGACAGACACCCAGTTAACGTATTCTGCCATAAGTAGTGTGCAATATTGGTTCATATTGACAGGAATGGATGAGTGAAGATTACCCCCCAAAACATGTAGAACTCCGATTTACTATCTCACGACAGAAGAAAAACTGGGGCACACAACAATCGTTGTAAATTGTATACGTTTGGTTGGAGAACATTTGTCTACATCTAGGCGTTGAGGGAGTCAATCAGCTTCTCGCCGACTGTTTCGTGTTGTGAACGATGATTAATTCAGTAATATAAGAATTTTTGCACAACAGCTGTTGACAAAAAAAAATGCATTGGATGATTCAAGACATCGTGAAATAAATACAACATTTAGACCAGCATTTTCGAAATTGCTGTTCATTAATATTAATCCTGTTGAAATGCTTAGCCCTTTATGATAATACAGAAAGAAAGAAAACTGATGTATTTTGTTTCATACGGTCATGTACTGAATAATTTCAGATTGTGGTATGTACATGTATTGCCTCACGCCACCTCCCACTATGTTTTTCTCTCCTCCCTCCCTCCTCTCTCTCTCTCTCTCTCTCTCTCGTTCTCTCTATATCTCGTAAATATATATAAATATATATATATATATATATGTGTGGGTGTGTGTGTGTGTGTGTGTGTGTGTGTGTGTGTGTGTGTGTGTGTGTGTGTGTGTGTTTCTCTCCCCTCCTCCACTGCCTCCTCCTCCACCTGACATACATCAATGCCACCACAACTAGAGAGATGTAACCACGTGAGTGCACGTTCCTACACACACACACACACACACACACACACACACACACACACACACACACACACACACACACACATTACACACACACACACACACACACACACACACACACACACATTACACACACATTACACACACACACACACACACACACACACACACACACACACACACACACACACACACACACACACACACACATTAAACACACACATACAAGATCTCTCAGTTTGCTACCTTGTCATACGCTCACTGCAGGCCTGATAACCTCATTCAGGTCGGGGTGATGAACGAGCAGACCACTCAGCCTTTTCACTTCAACCAGCTCTACTTCCTTGTTGATCTGATGTTTCTTTCTGTCTGATCGTGTAGTATAACGAGAATCTCTCTCTCTCTCTCTCTCTCTCTCTCTCTCTCTCTCTCTCTCTCTCTCTCTCTCTCATTCATTTTCCCCCTCTCCTCATGAACTAATTAACCAAGAACAGCCTTATCATTCCAGTCATCCTTACTACGGAGGAAACTCCTGGCTTACGGGTAAGGATGGCTGCTGAGGTAAAGGAAAGGGGCAATTGTGGTTCAGCTTCAAAACAAGTGATCAACGGTCGTAAACCTCGATGTGTTACTTCCATATCGTTGCGCTTTTGTTTTTTTCTTTTTGCATCTACATTTGCAGTTGTTTTGCTTTGTTTTTGTTCATTGAAACTTTAACTGTGAGGTAACCGCTCTGTGTAATATAGATCTGATTTATTGCGTTTAGGAGCCGCAGCGTCTTCACACATCGAAGCAGTCATAAGATGCCCTAGTAAGAGAACGCTCAATATTCCATATGAATAAATTAGTTCAGACACATTCTCTCTCTCTCTCTCTCTCTCTCTCTCTCTCTCTCTCTCTCTCTCTCTCTCTCTCTCTCTCTCTCTGTGTGTGTGTGTGTGTGTGTGTGTGTGTGTGTGTGTGTGTGTGTGTGTGTGAGTGTGTGTGTGTGTGTGTGTGTTTGTGTGTGTGTGTGTGTGTGTTGTGTGCGAGCGTGCGTGCGTGTGCATGCGTGCGCGCGCGCGCGCGCGCGCGCGCGCGCGCGCGTGCATGCAGACATCAGCTGCAACAATACATGAATAATCACATATAAGTCCGTATATACACCTATTTGATTTTTTCCAGTTTAGTCAAAGCGTTGATAACGTTCAGAATGTCGAAAGTATTTTTCGCCAGAACTTGATGAAGGAAATTAATTTCAAAAGAAATTTAAGTAAATCACCGGTAGGTCTTCCTAAGGCAAGATGATTAATATTCAGGATAATGAAAACGAAGAGCTAGCAATCCTAGCCAGAGAAAGGTCATGTCTGTTTCCGAAGCGTGCAAGATCCAGTTAACAAAGAGATGCTGACAATTCAGTTGCTTGACATGCTATTTATATTGAGCATTCTTCTTCTTCTTCTTCTTCTTCTTCTTAACGCGGTTAGGATTCATGAGGGCGATGTACCGACTTTGAAAATGGAACACACACACACACACACACACACACACACACACACACACACACACACACACACACACACACACACACACACACACACACACACACACACACACACACACACACACACACACACACACACACACACACACACACATACACACACACACACATACACACACACATACACGCGCGCGCGCGCGCGCACGAACGGAAGCAATCACGCACGCACGCGCGCACGCGCGCGCGCTCACACACACACACACATACACACACACACACACACACACACACACACACACACACACACACACACACACACACACACACACACACACACACTTAAAACATCCAAAAACAAGGTCCACACGATGTGCATAACAAGAATAACGGGTTAGATTAAGAAACTTCAATGACATTGGTACGATTTGTTCACTATGAAAAGAAAATCAAGCGCGAATAAGATCATGGTGATTGTTGTCCAGATCTCTGGAGTATTCGGTTCTTTGTTTTTGCCGCTGCAGTTCCAGTGCCCGCTTTGTGCCATCACTCTCACGTCGCTCATTCCCATTCATTCGTACATAGCTACACTCAGGATCGTCCAGTCGCTGATCCAGCTCCAGTAGTCTCGATTGAAACTATCAAATCAGTTTGATACTGTTCATTAGTGTCTGTTTTAATTCCACGTATACAGGACACTAACCCAAGCAGTCACACACACACCCCTCCAACCTCTCCCTCCCCACGAAACCTCCTGCTGGCGACAGTAATTGGTTAGTCACAGAGACATGCTGAGAAGGCGTCTCTCTGGAAAGAAAACTGCCAGCGTGTACTTTGACCAGAGGTGCCTATCAATCTGTGCATTATGTGTACTTTGACCAGAGGTGCCTGTCAATCTGTCCACTGTGTGTATTTTGACCAGAGGTGCCTGTCAATCTGTCCACTGTTTGACCAGAGGTGCCTATCAATCTGTCCACTGTGTGTACTTTGACCAGAGGTGCCTATCAATCTGTCCACTGTGAGTACTCAAATCTTACTCCCGATCGGATGGGTGAGGTGAGGATACTGAACCTGAGGTCGCCATGGGCGCAGGGCGTTAAGAGCAACAGAATTTCAGACCTTTTTTCAAATTCTCGAAAACGTTTTTTTTTTTCTTTGAATAGTAATTGTCAATAACATTCAAATACACACACACAAAAAACATGCGTTTTTTTTTTTCAGTACAACGCATATCCATCGCTCAAAGACATTTTTATGGCCTAGGTTGGTTGGTGTTACAATGCGCATTCAACGTTAGAAGAATTGGTTGGTGTTACAATGCCAATTCAACGTTAGAAGAATTGGTTGGTGTTACAATGTACATTCAACGTTAGAAGAATTGGTTGGTGTTACAATGCGCATTCAGCATTAGAAGAATTGGTTGGTGTTACAATGTACATTCAACGTTAGAAGAATTGGTTGGTGTTACAATGCACATTCAGCAATAGTAAAATTGGATGGTGTTACAATGCACATTCAGCATTAGAAGAATTCTTGGGAGTACGTTATTACCTCCTAATTACAATTTCGAGTTCTGTCTTTATCTGTTTAGTCATTGTTTCTTACCATAAACATATATTCTTTTAATATAAGACAGCCTCTTTTGATACTTATCAAAAAATGGTTTCTTGTTTTCATACACAGTACTTACACATAGATAAGTATGTGACAACATACCTAGGAAGTTTCAGATGGTTTGATCTTTGGCTGTGTGTTCGTAGACCTACACCACAGGTCTGCCACTGGTCCCGCAGTCCCCTCAGTCCATGGGAAGGCACTGTAATGATGATCACTGCAGCAGGTGTCTCCACCTCTGAGGGTTGCGAGCAAGTATCTGAGCTGTGGCCAACTCATGCCGGTCCACTCAGCAATGCTGTCTGTTCACCTCTTTCTCTGTCTGCCCCTGTCTCCTCTTGCCCCGCTCTGCTCCCTGTAGGAGCATCTTGGAAAGTCAGCTTATCTTGTCCAACATCCACGCCCCTTAAGCTTCCTTGTCCTCACAGAGGTCAGCGGCTCTTCAGAGTGACTCACCGATGGCACAGCAGACTTTGTCCTTCGTAAAAGACTACGAAGAAGAAGTCCTCGTACTCTTCAGAAACATCTCTCATCTCTGCCGACAGGACCTTCCTTGGCAGTTCTGCTGTCAGAGTCCATGACTCGCGTGCCTACGGGAAGACGTATAAAAGCAACTGCATGCTAAGCTTTACTTAGATCTCTAGCAATACAGAGAATGCAGTTGAATCAAATCCCACATCAGCCATATGAAATGACACCATGGCAACGAGCACTTCCAGCCAGACGACGCCAAAAACAACCACAGGCATAAACAAAACGGCAACGGATATGGCGTATTGTAGTGTCCGTTTTAGTTTACAACAGCCGGAGCTCAGTTCTTCATCAGGCTGTGGAAATGTGGTTATATATTTCCCGAGGGCGGCCTTCAGTCAGGCTGAGTCCTATATCACACGAAAGTCGCCGAACAATGTTCGGAGTCAGAATAAGAGCGCAGCACGGCCGTTCCCCGCGTTTTCAGTCTGACGTTTATTTGTAAGAAATTTCCAAGCTATTATGCAGTGCTCTCTTTGGCGAAGTACGTTTCTTGTATTTGTTTCTACGAGACAGTAAACAGCGCTGCTGGTAGACGCATGCACACTGACACACATACACTTACACACGCGCGCACATAGACAGACAGACAGACAGACTGACAGATACAGAGAGAGAGAGAGAGAGAGAGAGAGAGAGAGAGAGAGAGTAGGCGCACGCACACACACACACACACACACACACACACACACACACACACACACACACACACACACACACATACATACATACACACACACGTGCACGCACGCACTCACACGCACGCACGCATACATGATCACGCTCTCCCTCCCCTCTCTCTCCATACATACACACACGCACACAAACCGTGCACCCACTCATCCCCCATCCTCTCACAATACACACCGTCGAAAGCCCCTTCAGCATCTCCAGCGTATCAGGCCGGGCCTTCCCCACCCATGATGGACCTTGACTCCACTGAACCTGGGCAGAAACCTGCCACCCTGTCACCTCCCACCATTATGAAGATCCCAGCGGCACGCCGCCACCACCACCACCCTCTACCCGCCGCCTCTACTCAACTCTCCACCTTTGCCTCCTTCACTTTCTTTATACCGCACACAGAATGCGAAGTCAAAGGCTTGGATTAACGTCCTACTGGCCGGGCGCTCCTAAGGACAAGGTATTTCGCAGACCGAAGTCTGCATTTTTCGTGGCAGTGGTTGTCGTTGGCAGTAGTGTTGAGTCTGATTCCGGAAGGGGGCTGTCCACTGTCGCTCTGTCAGCTCTGGTTCCGGTTCACTTTGGGGAGTTGGTCGGCCGACGATGCGCGTCGGTTTTCTTCGTCTGTTACCCCCCCCCTCAAAAGGTCTGTCTTCAGAGCCACCAGGCGGCCTTCTTCATGCTCGGGTGGCTATGTTCCTGTACCGAGTGAGACCGCTTCAAAGGGAGCAGGACGAACGTCGCTAGAGCGCTGCACGAGTCTCGTCTTTAGTCCACGCAGACTACGACCGAGAGGGCAGTTTCACAGCCCAATCCCGAGAGGGATGCCCCCCATGCCCGGCCCTCAAAAGCATGGTATCCCTTGACACGGTTACTGCAGTCAGTCAGCGCTCCATCGCCGATCGCCCCAAATCCACAGGACCCGTCCCACGGCAACACAGGCTAGACCCGCCGTCACCCATACGACTGGAAGGTTCGCTGCGCCGCCTGACACTGATCTCTCACATCAGTGTCCCTCAAAGAAGAGCTGCTACCTCTTCCTTGGTGTTTGCTGCTAAGCCACGACACGGAAGGTAGATGATCTCCCCTATATCCACGGAGAACCAGGGAAGACATCTCTACTGCCTTCACACTACAGCAAGGCACAGGCTGCGCACCCAAAATTAAAGCGCCAAGGCTCTGCTGAAGAAGTCGAGTATTAAAAGACTGGCTCCAGTGGATTGTATTGAGAATTGTTATTGAGTCTGAAAGTTGAGCCCCCTTCTTTTCTTTCGTATGTCTATCAAGGTACATGCCAGGTGGTTCCAAGCCGGCAGACTAAACTGAATGTAATCGGGTTATACGGGTAGACTAGCTGGCGCAAAGACACAGTCACGGGTGCGCGCGAAGGCCTGAAATGTAACGCCAGCTCAGGGATACATCATTTACTTCTAAATTGTGAATGATATCACCGGTAAAAATCCATAAAAATAAGTTACACGATTGGTGGGGAGTTACTAATTTGTTGCATGGACAATAAAATCCATAAAAATAAGTTACACGATTGGTGGGGAGTTACTAATTTGTTGCATGGTCAATCTACTGTTAATCTGTTACTCATATTGATGCCACGCCTCAAAGCGCCTACACGGATCATATAATGATGTGGTACAGATTCATGATGGTGGTGTGCGACCAAAGCTCATCAAGGAAGGTCTTCATCAGGTCTGTTTAAGTTAGGGGCAGCGTAGTATTGGGGTTAAAGGTTACATTATGGTTAAGTTCAGGGTCAGGGTTAAAGTCAGGCTAAGGTCATGGTCATGTATTCCAGATCTGGATACACTTCCGATTCTCTTATGTAATGTCTCCATCCCTATTACGTAAACGGATGCTCACATGCAAAGGGAAAGTAGAGTCTGTAAAGTCCCGACGTTGTGCTATTCATTATACTATCCCATTAGATGCCCGGAATTATTTTGAAGGTATTTCTGGTTTTATCGCCCAGACATTTGTTATGTGTAATCATTGTATATCAACATGGTTCAAAAGAATCACGCCGGTCATAGGGAACGGAGGAGCTGGAGGGATGAAAGGAAACAGAAGAAAAAAGGAAAGAGAAGAACAGAAATCGAAAAACAGAGAAATAACAAAAATCAACAACAAGACAACGAACATAAAATGAAAGAAACATCGATGACTCGCAAGGAAAAGTGCAGACAAAAAAGTACACCAGCATTCGCCGAATCCCTAATCTCTTTTCTCAACATGGGGTATGATTGAAAGCATCCGGATTCATAGCATACAGCATGCATACTTTCCCATTTAAATCATTCATTAAAACTTTATTTTCGTCAACAAAATAGAATGAAAGGCGGACAACATTTCATTTCTATTGCAGAAACAGAAACCAAATAAAATGCAGACAACACATTTTGTAAATTAGGCACCGAACAATGCAGGCTGACTTCGTTCCTGTTTCCCAAAAACTTTGATTCAAGATAATGCATAGTAATAAGTATATGAGGAGATGCAAACAGAAAAAAAGATATTGATCATGACTGATGAGAGAGAGAAAGAGAGGGGGGAGGAGGGGCGTAGAGAGAGGGTGTTTGATAACTTCACAGTGGGTGGTTACAAAAAACATAGTCTGCCGTATACACATTCTTTATCATTTCCATCGGGCTTATATCAGGTTTTGTATAGTGTTCATGACGGCTTTTATCGAAATGCTGATATAACCCACGAAGCCAGAATGCGTTAAAAAAAAACTGTTAATATCTGCTTACCATTTGGAAACAAAAGTCTTCGCATCTATTTTTTCTCACGATCAGTACACTCTTTGGTTGTGTATCTATATTTCAGCGGATTGAAGAATACTTGTAGTGCAGGAGGGATCTTTTTTTCCTTGCGCAAAGAAAGCTTTACATGCACTCCGGCTCTTGACCCATTATTTAGTGTGCTTGGGACTCAGATAGGGAGACTTAGAGTACACTCAAGTTCTGTCCAATTAATAGATGCGTCTTTGAGACTATTTCTAGCTTTGCCTAGGTACAACTGAAGGTGCCTGTATCTCTTAAACCCTATTGATGCCGGCCGCGCCGCGGTGTGTCATAAACTGAAATTTACAACACAGGCTTGTCATATAACAGTAACATCAGCATTTATGTTAAGTGGGCGTTCTACAGACCTTACATGCATCGCTTCACAAAATCGCGTTCTATAGATCTTCTTGCACCGCTTCACAAAAACACACAAAGTCACCGTCAATCTTCATGTTCTGACTTCTTCCACGCATATTTCTTATATATCGTCTCAGAGCAGAATGGGAGTCCATACTATCATATTCAATCTACCCATCAATTACAATGTTAAATTTAAAGTTCTCCGCATCCATGGGCCTTCATGCCCCGCTCTTTGGTGACCCTAGTTTTATATTTCGGTCCATGGCCATGTCCCAGACGAGGTTGTGTCGGCGAAACAGCAAATTCATGGGGACTGTCATCGGACGAACACGGTGGCACTCACTCACGTTGGGTCTGTCACGACGAAATCATTGTCCTCACAAGGGGTTAGGAGGGCTTGGGGTAGGATTTTACGAGGTGATGTCCAGCTGATGTTGCATCAGGCACTATCTAACACCGACGAAGTGACTCAGCAGCAGTGCAGTGTCTCCTCTGGTGGGTTACCTTATAACAAGGTGAAATTGATCGACACTCACCACGGACCTGTACAATGACAATAATGGCACAGCCAGTGTTAGGTAGTACCGAAGATCTGACCATCGCGCTGGGCTAATGTGTAGGGTCAGATGTCTGTAAGTCGTAGCCACGAGACCTCCCTTCTGAAATTCTCTCATTTTAGAAATTAATCAATCTAATCATCAACTTTAAATCACGCGCAGTATGGGCTCCAATTTGAACGGATGTGGTGCAGCGTATATGGACCAGTCCGCACGCAGTGACACCGCGTTGATGAAATGAAACTGAAACCGATCGCTTACAGTCCACTGCTAATGCTGACCTCGTGGCAGGGCGAATTTGGATGGTGCTGTGCGTTGGGTGGCCGGCATGGGTGGGGGGTGGGCGTGTGTGTGTGTGTGTGTGTGTGTGTGTGTGTGTGTGTGTGTGTGTGTGTGTGTGTGTGTGTGTGTCGGGGAGGGGGGGGGGGGGGGGGGGGGAGCCGCACACTATTGAGGTGCACGGAAAATGTTCACCAGGTTTTCAGATCTTCTCAGAGTTCCAGTTGAAAGGGGTTTAACGTTATTTTCCAATTCAGTCTGTTGGATTTAGATCCTTCCACGTCGCTTGCATAAAAACAATTGTAGCATTCAATTCATGTTGTTTATAAGCCAGCCGACCACGAGGGGCCATGCTAGGGCTGTCCTCTCCTCAAAGTCAATCCCCACACAGATGTTAAACAATGTTTATGGAAAGAAATATACTGATCTCAAATTTTGTATCATAATTTTACGCTCTGGTGTACTGTAAAAAAAAAATTTAAGTTTATATCCTATTCATTTCATTGTACATAATTACGTTAGTGTTAAAGTATGTACAGGCGTGTTAAAGTATGTACAGGCGCGTGTTTTTATTATTATTTAGCTTCAGCGCCTTCTTATATACTACTGTTACTTACTTCTCCCACCTCACCCCTGCACCATCATCCAGTGCCTTCCGCATGTCCCCCTCCCACCCCCTAACATACACACACACACACACACACACACACACACACACACACACACACACACACACACACACACACACACACACACACACACACACACACACACACACACACACACACACACACACACACACACACGCACGCACGTACGCACGCACGCACACCGTATGCTACATATCGCATCATTCAACAGAATCAAACCTGTACAGTCTTTAGCAGGTGGCAGCGGTAAGTGAGGCCGCCAGCATTTCATAGAACCCCATTCTATGATGTCTTCGTCATTTTCTTTTTCTCTCACACCGATTTTTCAAACGTATGTCTGGATTTCCAAGGCTTAAAGACCTGGAATGCCCGATGGAGTGTTTTTTGTTATTGTGGGTTTGTAAACGTATAACTCTGCAAACAAAATCATTGTCAATCAATTCTGTGCTGTGCTAGTCCACCGGACTTGACCTTTCCTCAAACAAAAGAAAAAAGGTTTAATATTTTTATGTAGCTGTTGGCGATAGATGATTCCAGAATTTGTCAACAGTCGTCTCACGACAGATGGTTAAATGCCTGCCACTCCTTGATGCAAATGTTACGATCTGGAGCGACCACCAACCTGCGTTTGTACCAAACCAAACCTGCTGGTTGAAGTTCATGGAATCATCTCATTTGAAACCGTCTTAACTGTGAAAACGTACACTTTAAAGTGCATCTCTTTCCACCCTAATTTCCTACTTTAAAGAAGAATAATCGTAGTTCTACTTAATTAAAGTAGATCAAATCTTATATTTGAAAATCAATATAGTCTGAGTCTATTTTCTGACAATATTACAAAAGTATCTTTGCTTACATCTGCATCATGTAGTGGTAGATGATCAAAAGAATGATCGCTTTCTTCTTCTTCACACACACACACACACACACACATTTTTCATCTTCTTGTTTTACACACACACACACACACACACACACACACACAAAATACAAACACATATAATTATACACACAACACACACACACACACACATACACACACGTACAATGATGATAATGGCACAGCCAGTGTTAGATAGGTACTTAAGGTCTAACAAACGTGAAGGTCAGACATCTGTGTTGTCGATTCCAGACCCTCTCTTTCAGTTCTCTCATCTTAACTATTAATTCGTTTATCCATCAGCTTTAAGTCATGCGTAGCGTGGTCTAAAAACTTAAGCGGGTGTGGTGTAGTTTACGGACTAGTCCGTGCGCAGTGACACCTTGATAAACTACAACTGAAACTTCTTTTTCCCTTTCTTTTTTTCCTCCTCCTTCTCCTTTCTTCTTGTGACCACAGAGGCTCCAGAGAGAAGACAATGGGCTTGTGGTCCTGACATACCCGAATTGTCTCTTCTTCAAGGAGGGAAAGAAAAACCTTGGCCATCGAGAGTAATTTCCCTTGAGGGTAAGAACAAGTACCAAACTGGAGTACTCTCCCCCTTCTATCGTGTTTGATCGGTTGTCGGATCTAATTTGTACGTTCCCCGCTATTATCCGGTGTCGTTTTCCTTTGAGACTCAAAGATAAAAGGAAGCGGGGATAAAAGCATGTGTGTGTGTGTGTGTGTGTGTGTGTGTGTGTGTGTGTGTGTGTGTTGAATGCGGGCATATATTATCATGTTTTATTTATTTATGTATTTACCAAATTATCTATCTGTCTATCTATCAGTGTGTGTGTGTGTGTGTGTGTGTGTGTGTGTGTGTGTGTGTCCCTCCTCTTTCATCTCTTCCTACTCGACCTCTTCCTCCTATTCTATCTTCATTATTATCATCATCGTCGTCTCCTTCTTCTTCTTCTTCTTCTTCTTCTTCTTCAACAACAACAAATCGTGGAGATTTTTCTTGTTTCTGCACTCCTTTTCTTCTGTTTCAGCTTATGTGTTTTACCTCTTCTCTTTCTCCTTGTTCACTTAATCTGTACTTTCTTCCTACATTTTTTTCTATCTTTTTGTTTCTTTTTCCGGTCCTCCTCGTCCTCTTTGTTCTTGTTCTCATCAACGTTCTTCTCCATTTTTTTTTTTTTTTTTGGTCTTCCTCTTTCTAGCATGTGACGAGGCACTTACTATCAAACGCGTGTTTTTATGGAGTGCTTGAGTCTGCATGACGATAGAAAGAAGCCTTTTAATCGCAGATTCTTTGAGGAGCTTGTTCAGAAACTTTCCAGAAGATGTGAGATTTTTAGGCTATGGAGGAGTGAACAGTTTTCATTTCGTCTACGATTCTTAGAAAACATCGATCCCATTTCCAGCTGCCTGATGAGCGTTTTGCTCCCCCCCCCCCCCCCCCCCCCCTCCCCCCCCTCCCCTTACTCCCCCCCCTACTTTTAGCGATTCCGGCATGGTGAAGCCTTTATATGGATCCTTGCCGTCGGCTTGGCTAAAGATAATATGCAACAAAATGGAACACCTCCCCCTTCTCCTCGTCGTCATTGTCTCGTCGTCATCATCGTCGTCGTCTCCCTCGCCCTCATCGTCCTCCTGCTTCCTCTTCCCCTCCTCTTTTCCCCCTCCTTTCCCTCCTCCTCCTCCTGCTCCTACTCCTCTTCCTATTCCTGCTCCCGTCATCCTCCATCTTCTCCCTTCCTCCTCCTCCTTCTGCTCCTCCTTCTCCTCCTCCTCTCCTCCTCCTCCTCCTCCCTCCTCTTCCTCCTCCTTCTCCTCCTCCTCCTCCTCCTCCTCCTCCTCCTCCTTCTTCTTCTTCTTCTTCTTCTTCTTCTTCTTCTTCTTCTTCTTTTCTTCTTCTCCTCTCTTCTGCTAATTTATCTACCTCTTCTTCTTTGGCCAGACTGTTCTTCGTCCTTGCTGTTCGAGTTTAGTAGAACCGTTGTAAAATCTCGCTAAAAATTGTCACCCTGCCTGCTTATTCCTTTTCTTTCATTTATTGAATGCTTTCTTTGGTTTCTAATTCTCTCTTTCTCAGCGGAGGAGGAGGCGTTTGTCGAAGTTGTATCTGTGTCTCATCTTTTCGTTTTGTTTTGTTTTGTTTTGTGTTTTCAAAGGATGTCGTAAACACTTTTCCAATTTTCCTTTTACTCTAAAGAACATTCGATAATTTCTCATCCCTCTGCGAGTATGTTCTGTAAAGATGTGTAAGTGTGAGAGGAGGAGGGGATGTTTGAGGGGGTGAAAAATGTGGAGGAGAATGGGGATGAAAGCGGTATCAAGAGGGGGTAAGAGAGACAAGACGTATCTGCCAGTTTTGCTAAGAACATGAAAGTGCTGTCACAGAGAGAGAGAGAGAGAGAGAGAGAGAGAGAGAGAGAGAGAGAGAGAGAGAGAGACAGACAGACAGACAGACAGACAGACAGACAGACAGACAGACAGACAGACAGAGAGACAGAGAGACGGACGGAGGGAGGGAGAGAGAAGACAAAACAAACATGAATTGCAAACTAGGTATCAAGGAGTGCTGATGCCATCAGTGTTGCATGTTCTGGAAATGCCTGTGACCGCTCTTTTACATTTCAGTGGCACTGCAATGTAACAGACTCGCGCATTTGTCTGCCTCCCTCTCTTCCCCCCCTCCCCCCCCCTCTCTTTCTGTCTGTCTCCCTGTCTCTCTGTCTCTATCTCTCTCTCTGTCTCTGTCTGTCTCTCTGTCTCTGTTTGTCTGTCTGTCTGTCTGTCTGTCTGTCTGTCTGTCTGTCTGTCTCTCTCTCTCTCTCTCTCTCTCTCTCTCTCTCTCTCTCTCTCTCTCTCTCTCTCTCTCTCTCTCTCTCTCTCTCTCTCCCACGCCTCCGCCGCCTCACCACCTCCCCTGTCTGTCTCTCATCTCTCCCATCCAGGGTACAGAAAATAATTTCCATGGAAAAAACGCTGTTCATATGTGACGAAACCCTACAGGAATGATAGAAAATGATGGGAAGAAGACTGCCAACGCTCACCCTCTTCTGTACCATAATGAAAGGAAGACTACCAACGTCTCCCCAGGAAAAGGAAGACGGATGGTCGCTCAGTTTAGTCTGATGATTCCAGGAGTACTTTGGTGTCTTCACTAACAAACCTTGACACTGTGATAAACGACCAAGGAAAGGTGAATGACAGAGTGTGGGTGCGCCCTCGTGCGTTTGTGCGCATACGCAGACTGATATTATTGTCCCAGTACTGTCCCATTGAGCCCTGACATACCCTGCACGGAGTAGAGGGTCTTCACAGTCAGTGTCCTGTCCTGTGCAACAGGAGAGAGCAGTTGTTACTGGTCTAATACGTACTGTTATTCGTCCGGGGACTTCTGGGGTCTAACCCTGGGACGCCCACTCTCCACTGTAGAATGGTTTTTGACAGCGAGTCCAGGTGAGATGCATGTCTGCCCTTTGTAGTCTGTAGAAAGGTCTTGGACATGGAGCATGGGCAAGAAACTTGACCACCATCGACTGTCCTCTGCAGAATGATCTTGGACAGGGGGACACACACACACACACATACACACACACACACACACACACACACACACACACACACACACACACACACACACACACACACACACACACACACGCACGCACGCACGCACGCACGCCCTACACTCACGCACACACACACACCCGCACACGCACACGCACGCACACACACACACACACACACACACACACACACACACACACACACACACACACACACACACACACACGCACGCGCACACACACACACACACACACACACACACACACACACACACACACACACACACACACACACACGTGCGCGCGCGCGCACACGCTCAGACGCACAGACGCAGAGACACAGACGCAAACACACACACACACACACACACACACACACACACACACACACACACACACACACACACACACACACACACGCGCGCGCACACGCACACATACACGCACGCCCGAACGGTCGATCGCGCGCGTGCGCATTCATTCAGCAACACGCACTCAGAAGTAAACACAAACAACAAGCCAGCGACAATGCAGTTTGAAAACGTGTGGATTCCTGTGTTTCTTTTCATTCGTGTGTCTTTGATACTGAGCTCTTTCCTTTCTTTCTCTTGGTTAGCCTAATAAGGGATCAGACCCCGGAGTTCGCTTTCCAGTGCTGC
>JADBJO010007660.1:0-10000 GCA_016801955.1 Conus betulinus | reverse complement strand
GGTCTAAAGAAAACGTCCTTGCTTGAAAACGAACAGAACGTGCATCTAGATCGTTCATATCATTGTACCTTCAATATACTTTGGGTTTTTCAGCTTACCTAATTAAATACTTTTCGCTAACACACAAAAACATCTCAGAGAGTTTGAGCTAAACTTTGTTGGTATATTCACGACATGGTACTATGTGCATGAATTTACATGTATGTGTATGGGGGTAATGGGTTTGTATATGAGCCTGTGTTCCCGCTTTTTGCATGCTTACATGGAGCGTGTGTACATGCTTACATACATACTTACTGCTATATGAACGCCAAGGTACTTGATCAGTAACAGCTTCATAATTCCTGGACTGATTGCACGTCAGCTGTTCACTTGTGATTCGCACACATTGTTAGTCAATGTTCCTATGGTCTTAACTCCATCCCAATGGTCGAGGGAATAATTTATTCATCAACAGCAATGGTCGACTCAAGGGACGTGGTCATACCAGAATGGAAAGAGACTAGGAGATAATCCACACTTCTGGCGTTCCTGGTGAGAGAGGTTGGACCTAACAGAAGAGGGATCGACCATAAAAAAGGAGAGGGGGAGAGAGAGAGACAGACAGACAGACAGACAGAGAGACAGACAGACAGAGAGGGGGAGACAGACAGACAGAGAGAGAGAGAGAGAGAGAGAGAGGAGGGACAAGACAAGACAAGACAAAAAAATCTTTATTTACGAGGATAATAGATAAGCACTGATGTGCTTTTTTACATCCAGTCCTCGCCCTGAATAGGGTCAACATAAGATAAGGCAACAAAAGAAGCATGCAAAAAGTGCAATCTGACAATCAAAACATTCCAAGGAGATGCAAGACAAGCAATTTTGAAGCACCAGGGGGAAAATGAAAATAAGCACAAATCGGGGGGAGATGCATAATGATGGCCCAGTCACCACGTCGGGGGGGGGGGGGGGGGGGGGGGGGGGGGGGGGAGGATGTCATATAGATAATAAATCAAGTCATTCCAACAACTGTGTGTGTGTGTGTGTGTGTGTGTGTGTGTGTGTGTGTGTGTGTGTGTGTGTGTGTGTGAGAGAGAGAGAGAGAGAGAGAGAGAGAGAGAGAGAGAGAGAGAGATATAGAATACAAGCATACAAGCATAACAACATAATGAAAAGATTGATTGCAGGTAAAAGTAGGAAACACACACGTGCGCGCGCGCACACATACATACACACACACACGCGCGCGCGCGCGCGCGCGCAGCAGGCGCGCGCGCGCGTACTCGTATACAGCATACTTATTAAACGGAAATAACATGTGCATTTCAAGTACAAAACACTTTCTAAATAGTCAGGGTCATACAAAAGGCAAAGAGGGTGTTGTGGTGGGTGGTGATGGATTTATGGCGAAGTATGCAAGTATTGGCACATAAGATGGTTGAAATAATGGTGTTTGAAGGTTGCTATGCATTGGTGTTGTTTGGTTGATTCAGGGAGCGAGTTCCATTGACAGGAACCTGAATATGTTAAACTGGATTTGAATAAATCAATTCTAGGAACAGGGACATGAAGTTTGGGTAGAGTCCTTGAGGAATTAATTGAGAATCTGTGAACTAATGTTGAGGGTGCCTTCCCAGACACAATCTTGTGCATTATGATCCCTTTGTTGTATTCTAATCTCAGACTTAAGGGGAGAACTTGAATCTTTATATAGTCCGAGTCCAGAAGACTACTGCTTTTTAGGAGGACTAATTTGAGTGCTCGCTTGTGTAGGCTTAGCAATGGTTTGAGGGTGTTAGCGCTAGCAGAGTCCCAGAGTAGATCCATAGTCTATGTATGATTGGATATGAGACTGGAAAAAAAAGAGCTTGCGTGAATGCAGCAGGTCGAGGAAGCGTTTGATTCTGGAGAGTTGATAACTTTCTGCGAAATTTTGCACAGTGAGGTTATGAGTTTGCCAACTAATATTGTTATCAATTGTTATTCCTAGCACTTTGAGGAATGTAACCTGTTCAACTGGTACATTTTTAAGATGTACAGGAGGGAACTTAATAGTGAGATTTTGTCTTTTTTGCCTAGTTGTGATAAGCATGGATTTAGTTTTTTGAGGGTGAAGTGACATGTGATTTAATTCAGTCCATCTTACGAGGTCATTTGCACTTTCTTGTAAAGTTTGTGCAAGAAAGTAACATCAGAATGATTTGTGTGTATTGTTGTATCATCAGCAAAGAGTCACAGGTGGATGTGTAATATAGAGAGGTAGATCATTGATGTAAATGGTGAACAGTAAGGGACCCAGGATAGAGCCTTGTGGGACGCCATAGGAAAGTGTTTGAAATGAAGAGAAATTTGTATTAATTTTCACACATTGTTGCCTATTTGTGAGATATGAGCCAAAAAAGCGTAAGAGTTTTGGATAAGCCATACAATTTCAATTTTCTGAGAAGAAGGTTATGGTCTATCACATCAAATGCTTTTTTGAAATCAATAAATAGGACACCAATATCTGTTGTTGTTTAATGCTATTTAGCCAGTCATCAACGAGGTTGATTAGGGCTGTGTGGCATGAATGGTTGTGTCGGAACCCGGACTGTCTTGGATGAAGCAAGTGGTAAGTATTAAGGTGGTGTAATGTGTGTTTGTTGTTTGTGTTTTTTCAAAGGTTTGGAAAGAGTGGAAGTGATTGAGATTGGTCTGGTCTGTAGTTTGCAGGGTCTGAGTTGTCACCTGATTTGTAGATAGGTATGACTTTCGCTTTTTTGAAACTATCGGGAAAATGATTTTTGTCGATGCATAAATTGAAGATGTATGTTAACGTATCTGTAATTGCTGGAGCTGCTAGTTTGAGGATTTTGCCATCTAGGCCATCCACCCCGCAGGCACCTGACTGTTTTAGGTGCGTTAGGTAGTGATAAAACTTCAAAGACTGTTACTGGTGGAATATAAAGTTCAGACGTGATGTTTTTATCTTGGCAATATTGTTTCAGTTTTTGAAGGTCGTTTGATCTGGAAGAAGAATCTGTCGTGACAATGTTACTGGCTATAGTGCAAAAGTGGGAGTTCAGCTGTTCGACAGAGATGTCTTTAATTACAGTTGATTTGGAAGAAGATTTATTGTTTGTAAGTTCGTTAATAGCTCTCCATACCAATTTTGGGTTCTGGTTTGATGATATTAGTTCTCGATAATATTTCGTTTTTTTTCTGCGCTTCTGTGAATTTATTGCATTTCTCAGTTTTTTAGATTCCTCTTCATAGCCATGTTGTTTAAGCATATCTCTAAGGTAACCTGCCTCCTGTAACTCTTTAGTGTACCATGCCGGCTTAGGATCATGTCGTACTCTAATCGTTTTTAGAGGGGCGTGTTTGTCATATATTTCTGTAAATGTTTTAATCCAAAATTCAACAGCAATCTGGATGAGTTATTATGTTGAAAACTGAGAGATTTGAGTTAAGCAAGTCATGCAGAAAAAATCTTGGTTGTTAAAGTTTGTAAAGCAACGGTAGGTTATTGTCTTGTGTCCCGTTTTGGGAATTTTTACTCCTTTTTTTGGACCATGTGATACAAATTGGGTAATGATCACTACAGTTTAGAACAGGGACGCAGGCTTCTGCTACGTTAGTTTTCTGAAATGAATAAATATGGTCGATAAGTGTCTTCGAGTTTGGTGTGACTCTTGTTGGAGAATCGAGTGAGTTGATGCAAATTAAATAGGTTGAATGCTTGTGTCCATTGGTTTTGCATTTTCAGAAGATCTATGTTAAAGTCTCCAAGTAAAATGATTTCCTTGGATTCTAGCGAGACTGCATCCATCATTGTAATAAATTTGTCGACCCAGTTTACCCTTTCAGATGGGTTCCTGTAACAGAATCCAACCAAAATGGGAGGTTTTTTTTCAGCTTAACTTCTATCCAGACACATTCTACATCTTTACTTTCTAGGTGTAGAAGTCGTTTGAAGGTAAGGGGGTTCGCTGATGTAGATAAGAAGACCCGTCTCTTTCGGTGTGTAGGATCTTTTCGGATTGTGTTATATCCTGGAATAGTTACATCATTGTCGCTAATGCGTGCAGCTAATCTGGATTCAGAGAGTCCTAAAATATGAAAGGGTTTTCCATGATTCCAAATCAGTGTTGATATATCTGATGTCTTGTTAACTGCATGTTGGATATTAAGGTGACAGACAGATTCGGAGTCCTTCTTTGCATGGCCATGCAGACTGGTTCTTGCTCATTTCTAGTTGTGTACTGATGTGATGATATGATAATAAGAGACGGCGATTTTGCTCGTTGGGTGACGTTATGATGTGTATTATAAAGGAACAGAATAAAATCACATAAAAGAGCGAAAAAAATGGGCTGGTTTATACACCGTAACAACTTAGGAAACCAAGGGGGTATGAAAAAAAAAAAAAAAAAAAAAAAAAAAAAAAAAAAAAAAAAAAAATTACAGTATCTGTCCGTAACTCCTCGGCCAGATGGTATACTTATGGATACACGTTTCTGAAATGAAAATATACACTTCCTCACAAAGGAAGCAGTTTTAAAAACAGATTACACTTAAGGGGATACAGAAAGAGGTGGAAAAAAAGAAAATGAAACTTAAGACAAAAAATCAAAGAACCAACAACTCAAAATGAAAACAAGTGTGGGGAAAAAAAAAAAAAAAAAAAAAAAAAAAAAAAAAAAACTCACTCACACAAATACACAAATCACGTAGCCGCACTTGTAGTTACGAGTTGGCAATGCACAATATTGCCTCGCTTGCAGTAAGCAGTAGTCTTTTTTTTAAATGCAGAGTCTGCTGCTGTAGAGGCTTTGTTCAGTCTCTTTCTATAAGGCACACAGTCTTGCGCTTTTACAAAGTCTTCTGTTGTATACTTTTTTTTTTCCACAGCACACAGTCTTGCGCTTTTCCAAAGTCTTCTGTTGTTTACTTTTTTTTTTCCACAACACCACTGAAGGCACTTCTTGATACGAGAGTAATATGTCGTATTAGTATGATGCAATACATATGACAGGCACACGACAGACTGCAGCAGGCCATACAAAGAAACAATCAAAAAACAAAAAAAAAAAAAACACACAACACACACACACACACACACACACACACACACACACACACACACACACACACACACACACACACACACACACACACACACACACAACACGCACGCGCGCGCGCGCAGACACACACACACACACGTGTGTGTGCATCCACACACACACATGTAGAAAAAAAATATTAATGCGCTCACAACAATTAGATATGCGCAGACACACATAGCACATGGATTATGAAATAGCTTATTGCAGTACATATCTATGTGCTATGCATTGGATATTAACATTATGCAATGACATACAAATATAAGGATGCATACAGTGACATATCATATCAATTCAATTCAATGAGGACATGGGGAGAGGAGCTGGTTGGTGTTGCTGTGACAGGAACTGAGCAGTCATTGTGTTCAGCAACTGAACAGCAGCAAATGGATGTAGCGGGCTGGGGGGGGTTGTGCTGACTGCAGTGGGATGTGCGTGATGGTGGGGGGGGGGTCGGAAGTGTAATGTGTTGGGTGGTGGTAGGAGTGTTGTGTTGTGTTCGGAAGTGTAAGGTGGTCATTGTCTGGAGTTGGTGGATTGTATGGGGTATTAGAGGGGTGGTAGTTGTGCTGTGCTGGGAAATTGTGGCCAAGCTGTGTTGTGAGGTTGCAGCTGAGATGTGTTTGGAGGTGGGGTGTGTTGGTTGCTGCTAGTGTGTGGTTTGGACATGGAAGGGGGTGATGTGCTGTGGGTGGAGGGTGCAAGTCACGTTTCTGTACTCTTTATATATTGATGTTTGTCATTTCTATTCACTGGGGAAGAAAAGGAATACATGTGGGTAGGGGATTGTAGAAGGGGTTGCTTTGTAGGGCGTTGATGCCGACCTAGCATATTATACACACTGCGAGAGTTTGGATTTTTGGGAGTGTTTGCTGGGAAATCAGTTTCGTAGTCATAGCTAGGGGGACTGTTAGTGGTCACAGGGGCGTGTTGTGTTGCAAGACGGTCACTTCTTGCTCTTTGTGTGGTGGGCCTGACGTAGCTGGATGGTTGGGTCTTGTGGTTATTAGTGGGACAGATGTTGGAGGCAAGGACTTTGAAGCCATATGAACTGGGATGTAGTCTGTCCTGGTACATGGCTTTCTTTGGTGCCCCAGATCTGGCGAGGAAGGAGGGGGTGTTCTAGGTAACTGATCCTCTCTTGACGGCAGGAGAGGCGAAGATTGGCCGTGGATCGTGACGCCATGTCCTTAAGGGGGTGTTGACCAAGGGGAGGAAGAATGGAGGAGGCCTGCAGTGAAGCACTGGGGAACGCTTGCCTGAGTAGGTGGATTAACTCAACCCAGTCTGCTACAGGCACTGGCCTTTCGTCACAGCTGTTGATCCCCACATGGAAAGTGACCCGTTGGATGTGGGGTGATGGGGGCAGTGATTTCAGCCACTGACACAGCTGATGGACTGTCAGGCCAGGCACAGACAGATTGTTCACCCTGTAGCGCTCTGTTGACATTTGCTTCTCATCTACCCCCCTTTTAACACAGAGTCTCCTAATAGTAGCATGTTACAATTTTCTGGGATTGTCTTTTGTCGTAGGATAGCTAGAGGAGGTGGGGGATGTGGATTCTGTTTTTGTTGATGGCAGTGGGGATTTCTGTCATTGTGTTTGTGTGTGGTTTGTTCTTGTTGTGTAGAGATTTTGGTGATGGAACAGAAGAACCTGTGTTTTTTGCTCTGTAGAACTGTCTGACAGCACACTGTATGTATTGGATGTTTCCACAGCATACTCCATCTGTGTAGATGATGTAGTTGATGTGTCACTGTGTGTCTGTTTGGTTGTCTGGTTGTTGTGTTTGATTGATTGATTTTTGAGGGCGTGCATTCGTTTCCTATGTCAGTATGATGTTGTTTTGACTGTCTTTGAATGATTGCAGTTTGCTTGCTGTCTTTCATCTGGCGCTGTAGATGTGTGTGTTTCATTTTGTACTTGTTTGATTTGTTGTGATAGATCTTGATTTAATGACTTTATGGAATTTTTTACCCTAATCTCCATATCACCCGTGTTCTGAGTGTTCTGTTCAACTTGCTGGGATGTGTGTTCAAGTTTATTTTTCAGTGTTTGTATGTCTTGCTGCATGTTGGAGATAGTGCGTGTGGCTGAGATAAGCTGCTGTTTTTTTGAAGGTGTGTGATAACGGCCATGCTTGCTAGCTGAGAGAGTGTGGGGGAAACCCGATGCTGTGAGCTGGCACTCTGGGGGGTCAGTGTGTTGACAGAATGGGTAGCAGTCTGAGGGTCAGTACTGGTGGGGGGGGTGGGAACACACGCTGTTCTAGACACACGGGGTGGGCGGGGGGGAGGATCAGATGGGGGGTCAGTGTTTTGCTGGGTGGAGGAAGGGACTGAGGAGTGAGAAATGTCAACAGGGGATGAAGGGCTGTTGATGGCTGGAGACTGGAGGGATGCAGGTGGCGATTCCATGCTGTCTGGGGCGGATGAGGGAGGGAGTGTGGCATGGGACGTGTTGGAGCTGACAGGCAATTGGGATTCCTGAGTTAGTGAGGGGTGAGATAGTGGGGGTGGAGGGATGGAATCACTTGACTCGAGCGATGTTTCCACAGCTTCATTAGTCCGTGTGCATCACAGATGATCAATGGAGTCGGAGGAAAGGAGTCTGTGACATTGTCAAGGGCATTCGCAATTGACAATGTCGTGACATCTGGTGTACACAGATGAAACACAATTTCTTTTAGTTTATCAAACTCCTGCCGTACCCATTCTTGACATACATGTCCTTGTACTAAGATTTTGCCCGTTGCGTAGTAGATATGAATTGTTAAAAGTTTGTGTTCACTGTTCAAAACAATTTGAAAGGATGAATGCCACAACTCACTGGGCAGTGGGGTGACAAAGCTCGGCGCCAAATCCAAAAGGGCTTTGTTGTTCTTGTTGTATTCCTTCAACACACTGAGGTGGATGGTGGGCGATATTTACCAATACCTTTCACACAACACATATCTCCATACAGGCAGGTGGGTGTGGGGAGAGTCGAACGTCACTTGGCATGGGTCTTTGGTGAGCTTGATGGTCTCGTTGGTTAGATATAGCCTTTTTTGATGAGAGAGAGAGAGAGAGAGAGAGAGAGAGAGAGAGAGAGAGAGAGAGAGAGAGAGAGAGAGAGAGACTGAGGACAGGCAGACAGAGAAGAAGCAGAGAGTGACAGAATCAGAGAGGGAGAGAGACAGAGAGACAGAGACAGACAGACAGACAGAGAGAGAGAGAGAAAGAGAGAGAGAGTGGGCCTACTCTTGTGTCCGTGTGTGCGCTCATTATAAGAAAGACACAGATGTATGGAAACGAGTTGACTACATTGCCGTGCCTATTAAATCTGCATGTAAAGCAGTTCCGCAAACCTTAAAGGCACGCCTCTCTGAAATCATTAGCCCACCATGTTTTTTTTTTGTTTTGTTTTGTTTTTGTTGTTGTTGTTTTTTTTTTTTGTTTTTTTTTTTTGCTGTCCCAACCTCTGCACCACTTCAGAGACAGTGCACCCACGCCGCTCATTCCGACACCCCCGCCACAGCTGCAGCCCGGTCGGCCCCGCCGCAGCCCCGGCACGGCAATCCACAGTACGCAGGACACCACCTACTAAGCCCCCTACTGACGACAATAATTGCTTAGTCGCGGAGCCGGCGTGAGTGAGCTCTCCCTCCGGAGGGCGCCACCACGTCCGTCCAACGACAGCCCCCATGGACTCGCCGATACCGGTGACCCCGACGGAACCAAACCAAGGCCACAGACGTGGAGAGGACATCGAAACTGAGGTCACCATGAGAGCAGGGCATGAAGGGCCACAGAATTTGAGACATTTTTTTTTAATGCTGATCGATGAGAATGAGGATGATTAGATGATGCTACGGATTTCCATTTCGGTCTGAGACTACATGACAGGGCTGTACTCTACGCTTCCTTTCATAATATATCCCGGCGTCAACCAGGCCCGAGAGATACAGGCACCTGCAGTGTTGGTCAGAAAATTTGAGCAACACTCTCAGAAACGCATCCATTAAGTGGATGAAACTCGACTGTGTGGTCCCAGTCTTCCCAACTGAGTCCTCAGCAAACTCAACTCTGGGTAGGAGCCGGTCAGGGCAGAAAAACCCACATGCCTCTGATGGGATTCGAACCCACGAGGTCTGAACTCCAGCCAGGCTGAACGGGGGGAACAAGTGTTTTATTGACAGCAAGGGCTGGCCCAAGGGAGGCCATCACGGTGGAATGGAAAGGAGAAAAAAAGATCAACCACACTTCTATCTATCTCGGCCGGAAAGGGTAAGACCCTGTGAGAGCAGAGAAGGATCGGAGTCAGAGGAAGACGGGGTAGAAGAATAGAGGACAAGGGTAAGGAGAGAATAGTTGAAAGAAGAAGAAGATGACGACCACGACGACGACCACGACGACGACCACGACGACGAAGAAGAAGAAGAAGAAGAAGCAGAGGGGCAATGGGAGGAGAAAAAGGAAAGAGAAGGAGGAAACGAGGATGAAGGAAGAAGATAAGGAGGAGCAACAGCAGAAGGAAAAGTGGAAGAATAGGAGAAGGAGGAGGGGCAAGAGGAAGAGGAAAACGAGTTGAAGGAGGCAGAGGACGAGGAGGAAGATGAGAAGAAGAAAAAGTAGCAAGAAAAGAAGGAGCAAGAGGAAAAGGAAAAAGAAAATGAAGAAGAAAGAGGAAGGAGAAGAAGAACAGTATCAGGAAGGAATGGAGGAGGAGAGGAAGGAAAGGAGGAGGAATATAAGGATAAAGGGAAGACTGGGTGACAGAATTGAAGAAAGAGCGATGGAAGAGAGGAAGAATTGAAAAAAAGAGATGATGAGTTGAAGGAAAGAAACGGATCAGGAATAGGAAGAGGGGGAGGAAGAGAAGTGGCAGGAAGAAAATCAAGGAGGAGGGGGAGGAGTAGGAG